>JAABKK020019175.1:0-19144 GCA_011634745.2 Catotricha subobsoleta | reverse complement strand
GAAAAATAAAACCGAATTTGGACAAAAAAATGTTTCCTTGTTTCACTTATTCCAGACTTTTTGACCCGCCTAGTACATTTAATTTAATTAAATCCATCTTTTGAAAAATTAATTATATGTAGAAATAATTGAAGAAGAAATCTATCCAGAAATATTATACATCTGTCTCTCAATTGAATTATAGCAGCAAATCAAAGTCAAGACTGCATGTATTGTGTCTGTAATTAAACTTTTACCTTACGTGGTGACTAATTAATTTAAAAAGTACATTGCAACAGTGAAGATTTTGCCGAAAAAATATAAAATGCAAAATATTTCTTAATAATTAAATTCTTTAAAAAATAAACAGAGAATTTTCAATAAATTAAAATTCTTTATAAATTTAAACAATGAATTTTAATTTTGTTTGGAAAATTAAAAAGAAAATTTCCAAAGAATTAAAAATTTTTACAAATCAACGACAAAGATTTTTGAAAGATTTCTAAACAATTTTCATAAATTCTTTTCCATCAGGGTAGAAAAAAAATTACATTTTTCGTCTATGGAGTGCTCAGGTCAGATACTATATACAAGAATTTTTTTCTGTACTTAAATATATTTACAATTTTTATTAAAGGATTTCAAAAAGTTGACAACAGTTATATATTATATAATATATATATAAGAAAAATTGCTTGTATATAGGAAATATTTATTGTGGAGAACACACATATCTTGAATCAAATTGTAAATTACTACATATAAAATAAATTGTGGTAAAGGGAATATTTCTCTTCTATATATAGCGTTTAAATACTATATGTATAAGTATAGATAGGTAGAAGGTAGCAACGTTGCATTACGCCTAAATACACTCTAACTTTAATTAAACTTGAAAAAGTAATTTTTCTTAAGACTTATGAAAGATAGTAGAAAAAAAATATAGCAAACATACTTCCAAATTTTTCCTTTGGAGTGGAATTATGGATACTTTATAATTCAGGAAGATTAAGTGTAATTAATATTAATATTAATTATTACCTTTCGGGCAACCCTTTCAGTAGGTTAGTCTTGCTCCAAATGTATAATGTTTGATAAGATACTTTTATTTTGATTATATTTATTTCGCAATTGAGTCAAGCGCATATAACGTATGGTTTCATAAAAACTATATTTTCATTGCCCGTTTAGTTGTAATATGCTCTAAGCAAAGTTATCGTTTGCTTGCTCGCACGCTATTAATTTTGCTACAGTATATACAGTAGTTAAATGGGGCGATAAACATATAGTTTAAATGAGACTGTAAAGCATGTCACGTCTAAGCCATATGTAAAATTTGATGAAAATTTAAGCATTCTATCAACAGTTATCAAATAAATTCAATCAGAGAAGTATAACCTGCTGAAAGGTCTGCTTCCGGGAGCAAATCCCAAAAATATTTTTCATGAGCTTATGGAAAAACCTTGGTTAAGTTTGATGAAATTTGTCGAATTATTGTAGCTCATCATTCCATGAAATAGTTTTGACCAAATTTATACGACCACTAACTAGACTTTAATTTAAATTTTAAATTTCAGCTGAATCAGTCAAAGGGTTTCCGAGATATTCAATTTGAAAGTGAGCCATGTCATCGATTTATAATATAGAAACATTTTCGTTTTTGCTGTTAAATTGAATTTTCCACTTACATTTCTACTTCTATTTTCCACTTACATGCTAGAAAGATTCATAATCTTTTTTATCTAATTTCCATATTTACTATAAACACGATATCTTATTAATGCATAAAAAATTGTTTGTAAATTTGTGCTTTTACAGTAATTATGTATTAATATGATGTATCTTCACTTAAAACTAAAATTACATATAAAACGCAAATTATAAAAGGAATTTTTTTAACGTAATTTCAGCATTCTATAGTAAACATTCCATGACAACCTTTTAACATATTAACAAAATATTAATATCTTCTATAAAATATTTTACATACATATTTAATGCAATATACATACATTTACCATAAAATGTATGTAACAGGAAAAATACTCTTGTTTGTCGTCAGCATTTCATTATAATTTTTAATATAGCGCTATTCGGATTCATTCTGCGAAATAATTTAAATAGTACAAAATAAAATGCAAATTATAAACATTTAACACAATATAGGTCACTTTACTAATAATGAGACCATTTGTTCAAAAGTTAAATTGATCCAAATTATATAAGTAAACAATATGATTATACTATAGAAAGAAAACATATTCTATAATTCCTTTTTGTTTTTTTGTTTTTTTGTTTTTTATTCATTTAAAACATTGAAAAATTATTGATAAATAAATGAATGAGCAGCCAGTGAGAGCATTAGAAAAGACGTGTAAAACCAAGTAATGTTTCAGGAAAAACCATGGGAGCGTAATAAATAATAAAAAAATTGTATTGTGAATATTTTTAGAACAATTTTTTCAATGTTCATTTGATTTTCCCTTCAAAGTTAAAAGCTAAAATAAGTAATAAGTATAACTGACTAACTTATAATATAAAGTAATAAGAATGAAGTATAAGTATTTTACGATTTTTACGTATATATGATTTGATTGACATTCTATATAGTAACATTTTAAAAGGAAATACATTTTTTTCAATGGCAATAATCAATATGCAAAATATCCTCATTGCTATTGATAAAATGATTGATGGACGAAGTAAAATGTTTATAAAGTTTAAATGATTGAACATTTTATTTATGTGAAAATTTTTATGGAATTGTTTCGTTAAAAATATTTCTTGAACATTATTCGAGATAATGTAGTTTGGTATTTCATATTTTTATGGTTGCAATTAAATTTTTATTATATAAAATATAATTGAATTACTAATAATATTATATCAAACAGAAAAAAGTCAATACTTATGTTTCAAAAGGTAATATAAATAAATTATTTCAAATCACATTCATTTCATATTATAGAATATGTACTATACCTATTAAGAGAAGCAACATGTATATATATTATATATAGTTTGGGTTATAAAGTATTGAAATACCTCTACCTATAGAAAAATTAATTATCTGTTAATGAGATCATCAACTGGGTTCACTGGGTTATAAGCTTCTTAGTTTCTTATAAATAGTCCAACAGTCAATTAAAATAAAAACATCTTTTGTGAAATGGATTTTGTTGGTTTGGCTTACTCAGCCGATCGATCGCATTTAAAAAAAAAAAAATTCTTTGTTTTATTGTTATTTTAATGATATAAATTAGTTTCATAGTTTTATTTGTACATTAAAATGACATTTATGACACCGCTACACTTAAGCAATTAAAAAAAAAAAATAGAATTACGTAAGGCCATATAAAAATGATTTTATTGTTTATATTTGTAGTTAAAATGAAAGATTCTTAAGCCGCAGATGAATAGGATATATATTCCTAGAATAAGTGAATGAAGCTAAATAAATTATTTATTATTACTAAATAAACTGTAGCTGATGTCAACAAAAACATAAATAAAACTTTTTTTACGAAAAAAAAAAAAATTGTTTATTTATTTCGCTTAATCAACTTTTGATATTCTTATAATACATAAGTAGCTCGTTTGTCGCTAACTTTAATAAAAGCTTTTTCTCGTTGGTACGTAGTTTATAAATATATTATATAATTATTGAAATTTTTAATGATATCACAAATTTGGAACTTTTAACGAGTTCTTCAGTCATATAAAAAAAAAACATACATATATATGATATAAATTATATAAAATTAATGCAGCACAGCTAAGTTACAGTTACATCACAGAAGAGTTATTTGAAATATACAAATTTTTTACTTAATTTTTGAAAAAAATCTAGTATTGGCTTGGTTTTTTTTTTTTTTTGATGGTCGAAATACCAAAAGCCGCAGAAAAAAATATACGTATTGTTGTTTTTCAATATTTCGTCCTTTTGTGTTCGGAGTCATTTTTTTTTTTTGGTTTTTGGTTTTACAGTTTTTGGTATTGCCCCATTTTTTTTTTCTAACAAAAATAAAATCGTGTAACATCAATTAATTGGCAGCCAGTTTTCTTTATTTTTCAAAAAACGTTTTTACTGTTTAATGAAAAAAGTGTAGCGATTTTTAGTTCATTTTTGAAAAAAAATAAATAAATGAAATATTGGTTTTGAAAGTTTTTTTTTTCCCTATTCTTCGATTATCTACATTTATAAGATGATTATTAATTATTCAATTATAACGTATAATTAAAATTATCACCTTGTTATGTTGATGTTGAATACACCATCAAAAATGTTCATGTTAATAAAACTCGTAATAAAGCATATCAATAATAAATAAAAATTAATATAAGAGAAGAGATTTTCCTCCACTCATCATTAAATATCTACAGAAAAGGTCAAAATTTCACCATAAACATTTTACATATAAAATTTATCTACTCATATTCATGTTTGGATATATGAACGAGGGTCAATGAGGCTTTATTGTCTGTTTCCCTAAAAAAAAAAAAAAAATGAAATAAATAAATAAAATAAATAAATATAAAAAAAATATAAATAGGTCTGTTAAGTTAAGTGATCCTTATATTTATATGCGTTGTAAGCACACAACAAGATAATATATAACTATAACCTACACTCGTCTAAGTATAAGTACATATATCGTTTATTCTATAAGCAAATTTTATATGCAAATGTATGGTTAATATATTGAGCATATATGTATAATAAACATCATATATATACTTATACACACCTCTATTACATGTTATAACATAATATAATATATAATACTACCTTTATATTTATTTCTATTATAACGTAATGGATTTTTAAACACTCTTTTCACTTGTGAAGTGGTATGGAAATTTGTTTTTCATGTTCTTGGCACCTTATCATAATGTCAAACATTTCAGCAAAACAAAATATGTTGTTTATTAAATGACAAAATAAGAGAGATTAAAATCAAGTTACATAACAACAAAAAAAAAAAAAATATAAGGACTATCAAATTCAATTATATTTTGTTTTCAATTCCATAAAAATAATGAAAAAAATAATAAATAAATAAATAAAATTAAGAGAGTTTTTTTTTTTATATGATAAGTTAGTAAATTAATAACACTGAAATTTCTAATTTATTTTCAATTTTAATAAGCAATAACTACTTACTTAGATTTAATTAATATTTTCTTTGTTTGTCCGAATGAAAATAAAAATCAATTTTAATGTTAAAATAGTATTGGATTTCAATACTCTTCAATGTTATTTTCGACACTGGTTTTTTAATTTAGTATTGAACAAGGGTAAACCATATATGTGAGTGAAGTGTGTGTGACTGGTGCGTTGAATAAGCCCGACGTTGCACACATTGCACGCATATAATAGGTTCAGCGCATGGCTAAGCACCATGTCTGACACTTGAATAAAGTGAATCCATCTGCTTTCGAAAGCACATTAATTAATTAGCGCTACAGATGATGATTGAATTGAGCATAAGGAGTATTAAGACCGGATTGAATAATATAGAAATAGTATTCAATTTCTATACTTTTCTATAGCTTAATTTTCATTCGGGTGGTTGGTTGTAATTTTAATAGTTTCTTAAATAGTTTCCTTATTGCCAACAGAGTTTATTATGTATAATTAGTTTTTCTTTTAAATTCTTTGACTTCATTAAATTTGATATAGATAGTTCATTAAATACATATTAAATAATATTTACTGGTTACTGAATTATGCATTTTTTATGATTAACATCTAAATTATTCAAATATAAATATTCTTTAAAAAGTTTCGCTGTAAACATGTACTTACTCAAACAAAATCATTTCATTTACTTTATTTTCTCGCTGTATTTTGTATATATGAGCAAAACACCTTTAATTCTCTATAAAACTTTTCTTATATCCATAGCATATAAGCTCTATGAGCAGCGAATATAAAATATAATAATTGCCTTTCATGTGGCAAAGTTATAAAGATCATGGGACTAGGCAGAGATTTCTTGAAATTCATTTCTCGTGTAGAATCTAAATACAGTAATTATATATTGTTGTAATATGAATATGTTTTCTTTTTCTTTTATCTTTAGAAAATTTAATTTAAAATAAATATTAGACTGGAGTTTGTAAGCTATAAGCAAGCATGTAAAGTAAAATCAGTTTTTCTTGTTACCTCTAATTTCAATGAAATCCAAAATACTGAATTACAAAGTTAAACAACTCGGTATAACGTTGTGAATTTTATCCATGACACAAGCTAAATAAAAAAAAAAAAAAATATAATAAAATATATCTTTAGACGACCCTTTGGTGTAAATGTAAATATACCTAAGCAGCTAAGCTACAACATAATAATTTCTAATTATTCCAATTATAGAAATAATAAAATGGTTAAATTCATATCTATTTAGAAACATTAACATAATTTCTGTGTAGTATTTCACAATAATGTGTATATTAAAAATACAACGAACGGACATTATAAGCTATAATATTTTGTGATATATATATTTATGTTGCTATGCAATAAATTTCTTACAAATTGAATTAAAGTGAGCATATAAAATATAATAGAACAAAAAAATTCGTTTATAAATTGAATTAAATCTATACTTGAATGAAACGAATGACCTATAAATATATATTTTATTTTAATATTATTATATTCATCCCTATATTATTAGCTTCTTGTCTAAAATATTGCTTAATAAAGTTCGCAGAATATCAAGAACAGAAAAAAAAATGAAAAGAAAAAGAAGTAAAATCCTTTTGCAACCCGCACAAAACACAACACAACAAAGAAACAGAAATTAAGTTTTTTTTAAATCTTTTTAGTTTTTCACAAAGTTTATTTTCACAGAGATTCCTTGAAATATATGTTTGTGTACTTGAAATACTAGGGCGTTATGAAAATACTTTCTTTTTTTCTTTTCTTTTTTTTTTTAAGATTTATTCAAATGAAAATGAGGTAATTTTTTTTGTGTGAATTAATGATAAGTGCTTGAAAACGAAATTTTTAACAGATTTTTAATTACTTATGAACAGTCATGGCTCGAAATTTATCTCATTTTTATAAATTTTCGTTTTTAAGTTCTTATTATATCATTTGACATAATAAAAGCTTCCTTCATTTGGAAAAAGTTAATAAAAAAAACTTAACTTTTTTTTTTTTAACGCCCTATAGTGTATTTCTTTTATAATACTTTGTCACACTTCAACCAACAAGTTTACGAGTTTCTTTCTATTGTTGATGCTTACTTATTTCATTGTTTTCCAACCCCAATTAGAATTTTATTTAAAATCATAAAATTGTAATTTAATAATTCGCTTTCGTCAGAATTGTTCTGGTTAAAAGATTTTTTTTTGGAATTATTATTTAATTTATTTGTATGTCGTATTTTAGTAGAAATTGAAATTGCATTAAAAATTGAAATTGCATTGAAAGTTTTGTTTGTATACCGAATTTTTGTCCTTTAATCAAATCACAACTTTTGCATAGAATATTAATATTCAGAATCATCTATTGGATCAATTTGTTCTCTTCAATTTCACGTTTTTTTTTTTTAAAAAAAACTGTTATTCTATGAGAACAATTTGCTCTATTCCTGGATTAACTTAAAAGTGTTCTACGTGAATAGAATAATAATGATATAAGCATAACACGATGGTGAATATCTAATTAAATGAGATATATTTATTCTGTGAATACAAATTAACTTTAGTGATGAGATAGGTCCTATACGTATCTAGTCGTGTGCATCATCAAATTTATTATGTATGAAAATACCTACGCAAAATTATTTTTCCAAGTTATATGAAAAAAAAAAGCAGAAGAAGATCGATATTGAACTCCAGCATTTAATATACATTATTATGTCTATAAAAAAATTTCTTGCATCAGTATTTTTAGTTATTTCTATTAACTATATGCTTTCAAGATTATAACGAAAAATAATAAGTGAAATGAAAGTTTAATAAATTATATTTCAGCCCAATTCAACATATTCCAACGTAATTACATTATTGTGGTTTACACGTACCAGGGACCCGGGCTACACACACAAAAATATTTATAATAAACAAATTAACATTTCCTTTTCACATTTTCAGAATTTCACCGCAAAATAATTAATCTCATTTTCTTTATAATGAATACACTGTAATTGCTAGATGTGTGAATTTTTGTTTCTATTTGGTTTTATTTTTTTTTTTTTTGTCTTCAAATAAATTGGTTTGCAGCAAAACAGTTGTTTATTAAACTTGAAAATAATGAACAAAATATTTATGTTTTCTTTTTCAGCATTCAATAGTTTTATTGTTCTCTTGAGGGATTTACTTTGAAAATAGAACGCACTTTCAATGTGAATATAAAACGCACTAAATCTGAGAGTGACAAATCTCCAAGGTATTCTTTAAAAACTTTGCAATAATTTATTTGATAGCACATATCGACTAATAAACTTCTTTTTTTTATTTGTATGTTGTTACCTTACCACATTCAGCTAAAAATAAATTCTACATTCTCTGTAAATGAAATGGCCCCCTTAACCCGTTAGTTTTGGATCAAGAATTCCCGGCTGGTGTAATAAAAGCAAATTCGATTCCTAAATCTTAATCAAAATTGAACAATTTCATATATTGTTTTGTTGTTTGTAATTTTATTTATTTGTTTGGTTAGCAAGATAAAGCCGAAATCAATCTTTTTTTCTTTTTTTTTTTGAAATAAATTCAAATTAAAACAAACTACCTAAGGATTGGTAAATTCCTTTTGTTTTTCAAATTAGACCGGGTTGGTTAATAACCACAAAATCCTGAGAAAAACCCAACTATGCGCACGGTTTAAAAGTCACGATGAGCTAGCTATTCATAGCCCTTTAAAAAAAAAGAAGAAAAGAAAAGATAAAATAATTCAATATAGAGCTTGGTTGGGCTCTTAGTCTATATTATTATATTATGTATATGTACGCATAAATGACAACAGAAAAGAATGAAAAAGTTAATTTATACAAGAGTTGTCTGCGTGTATGAGCATATATTAGGTATGTGAAAATGATGAACTTAAAAATGGAAAATTTCCTTAATTCTGGAATAAATTTGCAATTTATTTAAATTATTCTAAGAAGAAAGACAAATTTTCATCGTGTTTCAATAATATATTAAAATATTTATATTTTATAAACATATAGAATGAGGTCTCCTATATATCTAAAGAAAATTGTACGCTTTATTTAAATGATATTACCGATATATGATTTTATATTTTTGATAAGCCAAAAATCATATAGACTTCAACCACCAATGCATGATTTACATCATTATAAAATATATACTATATATTATAGCAGCAAACATTCGTAACTACCTTCTAAAATATAACAAATATGTAAGTAAGTGATATGCGTTTAGAGTATACAACACAACACAAAAAGGATCATATACACTCTATTTTTTTTCTCTTCTTCTTATAAAATTTACATTTTATTAAAATTTATTGATGTGGAAAATTGTATCTTCATATTATTTTGGTTTTATGGATCCTTGCTATCGTTGCACGATATAAATATCTGGCGCTACAGAAATATAAAAAAAAAAAAAAAATTATATATAAATATAGGTATTCTTGTACGATTTATGTTGTACGCCTATATCTTAGTCTTATTATGGGGAGGACCTTGTAATGTGTGTTTGGGATTTTCTTTGATTTTTTTTTTTATTATTAATTTTTCACATTTTTTTTTTTTTATTTTTTGGTGGTAAAAATTGACGACAACAACAACGAACCAAAAAAAAAAATTATAATTGTTTGCATCTATTTTTCGTGCGGTGTATAGAAAGAGTTCAATGGAGCAAATATGCGGGAAATATACAAGCACAATGGGCTAATCTCTGATGAACCAATTTGAAATTGAAATTTTATGTATATTTATAATGGAAATATGGATATTAAAATAAATATTTGATAAGAAAATTGCTTTCGACATTTACACATTATTCAAGATTTTATTATACAATATTATACAATATACAATACCAACCACAAAGTAATTGATTGTTTGATTTTCATTTCATGTTTGTCTAGATTATATGAAATTCAAATAAAATTGCCATCCCTGTTCATTATTATTACAGAGACAGATCTTTTTCGAAATATTTTATTATAAATATATTGTATAATTTTATAATTATTGTGTTCGCATTTCAAATAAACAGATAAGAAAATCTTATTAAACGTTTGATTTCGTGATGATAACAAAAATATGTATTTATTGAACGTACAGAGACCATTTGAATATTAGAGCACTACGGGTGGTAATTTAAAAAAAAAAAGACCAGATAGAAAATTGATGAATTTTTACCTAGAACGTTAGGATCATAATAAGCGATACCGTGCGTCGGTTGCTGTGTGTTGAACCTAAAATGTCTAAGCTTGAAAAAGATCAGACACTTTTTATACTACCTTAAAAATAGTTTTCAATATATTAAAAAGGCATTGATTTAGTAGAATTCATTTGATACACTATAATTTCTAGAACCTTTTTAACAACACGGTTGCCTTAAAACATCGGAATTGTGATAAATGAATTCCATCCCATAAGTTGGCTTTAACATATTTGGAAAAAGGTCTTCTAAAATGAAGCAGATAAGTTTTATCCATATTAGTCGTTTTCGTTTTTTTGGTTACTCGAGTAAGGTGTAGTAAATTATTTTTGTCTTATTCATTATTACGAAGTTAAGGAAATGTGAAAGCGACAAAAAAAAACTTACCCTCACTTACTCGAGTAATACAAACGAAAGCTACAGCTAAAAGCTATTTAATCCCGAATAAACTAACCTTAATTTTCTTTTCAGTTAAAAATTATTTCAAATTTTCTTATAAACATAGATTGTATGATGAGTAGTCTGGTGTGAGTCGAAATAGATGGCAACACGTTTATTACAATTACACCAAGCAACATATGATATTAAAATATTATTAAATGTCGATTGCCGCAGCTATACAAAACAACCAAATAATAGATTTGAACATTTTATGAATATATATTTATTTAACGATACTAATTTAAAATAAAATAATTGGTTGTGAAGTTTAAAAATAAAGCTGAATAATGATCTATTAAAATAATATTGATTTTTTTAAATATATTAAAATTGTATACAATTATTTAAAAAAAATAAAAAATCTAGATTAGTTACCTGCTTTCGTTAAAGTCGAAAATCTAAGGTGAAATACTTAGGATTATCTAAAATAAATCAAAATAATATTTCCATAGCCATTTATATTAAATGAATAGCAATAATACAATATTTGCGATTGATCTATGACAAGTGCTTTCATAAATGTTTGACATCACAATCAGTTTGTTGATTTCTGTTTAAAAAAAAAAAAAAAAAAACATTTATCCCCAATAAAAAAGAAACAGACAATTATTAAGTATGTACTTGAGTAATATTTACAAGTAATATGCGACTGATAAAATTTGATAGCTTTCACAAATGATGATTAACAGTTGTAAGAATATTATTTAAAACATTAAAATACGGATAGATGGAACTTATAATCTTTTAATATTTTGTTAATTAATGGCGCCACTTATATTCCATTTTAAAAAAACACAAACATCCGCCGATTTTTTTTCTTCTTTTCTTTAAACTGAATGAAGTGTTTTGTAGTCATTTCAGTGATAAGAATACGGATATAATAATTGATATGAATTTTAATGAAATTAAAAATTATTTTTCTTACATTTATAGAAATTTTCAATAAAATAATCATGAATCACGATTACTCATTCATTACACATAACAAAATTTGCTTAAAACATTTATTTGTAAACAAAATAAATCAAACTAATTGAATATTCAGGTCAGCAATATAAACAAAGATTCTTTTTAGTAACTTGTTTTTTGTTTAACTGATTTGACTGAAATAGAGATTCGAAAGATATTTAAAGGTATTTTAAAGGATAAGAAACATCGTATCTTACATACTGAATAAAAACTATTTATCCATTATTTTAAATGCATTCAATTTAATTCTATTTTAATTCATTATGTAAAGAATTCTTATATATCTGCAACTCACAGAATTTCAGAGAGTGAAATAAAAAAAAAACTTTCGAAAACTTCCATTTCTCACATGGATAATTTACGAAAATCCATCGATGTAATTTAAAAGATAAATAGCACTTTCATTAGAATTTCTTATAATTAAACAAAATAAATACGAGAAAATAAAAATCTTCAATATAAATATATCTACTATTTTGTATATAATGGTAATTGACTCGCTAAGTATGAAATCTTACCTAACCGCACACAATCGATATCTTTAACTGTGGGTGATGTGTATCATATATGTTAAATTTATATAACAAAATTAATATATAAAATTATAAAGGCTATTACTTATTAGAACTTGCCTTCACGAAAACAGCATGCATATACGGATCCACTGTGCTAATATGTAACGTACAGAAAAGAAAAAAAAAACTAGGTATTTTTTTTTTTTTTCATTATTATTATTATTATTGGTTTTTTTTTTTTTTTGAAAATAAAAAAATATTTTTTATTATATCATTAGAGATATACAACAACATGGAATAAAATACATTATGTATTTTGTTTGTATTTTCTTTCATTTTAAATATATTCAGTTTAAGTGTAAACATATTTATGTAATATAATATATCGCAATTTCATAAAACTTAATAGAAATAAAAAAAAAAAAAAAAAAAAATTGTGTAAAATAAATTGTTTTAGACATTAACATTAATTTTATGTGTGTAGACAATATAATATATATATATATATATATATAAAAACAAAACATAAAATAAAATTCTTTATGTAACAGATTTTATTATATATTAAACGATCAATTACCATTTAAGGTACATTTAATATCAATAAACATTATTTATTATTTTTCATACAACATAAATATAGATGTAGGATTTTTTTTTTATTATTTTTTATATGTATTTTGCATTGTATACTAATTTACTATAATATATAAAATGTGTCAGATATTTTTATATTTTTTTTTTTTAATAATAATTTATTTACAATTTCATTAAAATTATCTTCCTTTAGAACGTATTTTATATGCACACAACAATCAATTTTTCACTTAGTTATTTCTAGTTAATTAAATTATATTATTTTCTTTTCTTTTTTTTATGTTATTGTTAAAAATGCAAATAAATAAAAAACTTGATTAAAATTTGTAAGAAAAAAACGTTCACAGAAAAGGAAGTTCGCATATATCTATAATTTTATATTTATTTATTTTTTTGAGGTTTTGCGACAATTCAACTATTGTTAAATTTTGAATTAATGCGTACGAATTCAAATCTATTAAGAAATATTTTTAAAATTATTAAATATAATTTCTCCTAAATGAATTTTCTATTTATCTCATTTTTCGAATTTTATTCGGGATATAATGAATACTCATCATGTTCGGAGGAGGCCTTTTATAATTTCTATTGGATGTATGAATTAAATACTAAAAGTAATTTTTCATTTTGATAGACTTTTAAACTGTCATTTCTGTTAAGAGCCAGCAAGCATCTGGGCTAAACTTTAATTTTTTTTTTTTTTTTATGCAATTTTTAATGTAAATTACTTATTTTTATACTATTTATCAACATTTACTACTTAATGAAATTAAGTTGAAAATATACATATATTTACTTTTAATTCTGAGGTTAATTGTGCCCTTTACAATTAGGTAATAATTATCTTAACAGTTCTGATCTAAATAAAAAAAAGAAACTAGTCATGAACTAGTTTATGAATAAAAATATAAGACTATAAATATAACATTTTAAGTATTAGGATAAAACGAAAAATGAATCCGGGTAGATTGTAAGCACAAATATTTTTAATTATTATAGTCTATCTATCTAACTATTTAGCTACCTAAGACATAATCACAAAAAAGGAATACACACTTTTATTTTATTAAATATTTTAATTTATATCTAATTCTCATATGGTTGTTAAAATAGACATTTATATTTTGCAATACCATTTGCAGATTAAAATACTTAAAGATAATGAAAAAAAAAAAAAAAAAATCGAAGAAGGCAACTTGCGTAATTGCAATAGTTTGACATAAAAGTGTACCTACTTTAATTTGTTTTTCTTTCTTGAATATGTATTCTATTTTGATATTATTTAATTCTAAAGTTATTATCTGTGTGAAGGAACAATAATTATGTAACAGAAGCGGAGGTGAACAAATTTAAAAAAAAAAATATTTTTTCTTTTACTATTTCAGAAGTAGGAGAATGTGACGTGCAGGAACGTATGCAGCTGGTACACATAAGAAAGTCATATCTAGATTTATTTCTTTATTCTTTTTTCATTTTTTTTTTTTATGAATATTTTATACATTTATTAAAGCAACAATTTTTTTTTTTTTTAAATTTATTAAATTCTCCGTCCTAATTGTATCAATTTTAATAACAACATTAATTAATTTATTGTGGACTAGCAAAACTTACATATACATTTTAATATTTAATTAGTATTTATTTTATTATAATTTCTTACATATTTGGTTACAATTTTTCATCAGCCAAAGTAGATGTTGTACTGGCATAGCGACTACTGCTACTGATTTTATCCTTATATCCATTTGTATCGCGATCAGCATTACCTATTAAGGGTTGTGTAGTTTGTGTCATTTCCATTATGTCACCCATTTCATATGGTTTATGTTTCGGTTGAGGTTCATTTTCAAAATTGCATCTGTCATTATAGCCTTCATCATAATACCCAGATGTTGTATGATTCATATCGCGTAGTCAAACTTTTTCTTCGCCAGGAACCGGTGGTCCACTTCGTACAAACTGCAAGCGGAGCAGCTATATTGAAATTATAATCGTATGGAATATTTTACTCACTAAATTTAAGGGGCTCTAATTGAAAGACTATATTCGAAGTTTTAGTAATATTTTTTTTTTTTTTTTTAGTGCACAAACCATTTATACATCATTGTGTTTTTAATTGTTTTGTTTGAATTTTGTTTGTTTTATAAGGTGTTTATGTGAGACATGTGAACAAACAAAAAATCTCTTTTACCATGTTTCAGTTTATCAGACCTACCGCAATTAGTTATATTTAAGTATAAAATAATGCAAACTAATTTTTTTTTTCTATTTTCAACTGTACAAGAGAGATAAAATGATTAAAAAATAAGAAATTATTTATAGTACCAATATAATAGAGAATAATAGATACCAATGATTACACTTTAACCTGTATAACAACATCTGAACTTGCAATTCATCTGACCGCTTTACTAGAATTTAGAGTAGCTGCTGCTTAACTTAGTTCAGATTAGTTTTATGCATTACTAGAACCGAAATGAACAGATTCAGTTCATAATTTCAAGTCCGTTAGTTCTTATAACTTATACAGTTCAGATAGATTCAGATAAAGCTAAGTATTTTTCGAAATTGTTTTTTTCACCGTACGTAGAGATAGAGTTCAGATGTAATTATACGGGAATATCAAATCAATGTTAAATTATAATAGATGTAAATACTTACTTTACTACAGAAAAACACATGCATTCAAACATAATATACAATATCTTACTAGAGCAGGATTTTAGATGAACAAAAGAAAAAATGCATTAGAGTTCGAGTATGAACTTAATTTTAAATATTAACTAATAATTTGTTTATCAGTTAATGTTATTGTACACTTTTAGATCAGTATTAAGAACTAGGTAACATTGTAAGAAACCCTCGGAAGTGTGAAGGTCACAATGTTACAGTTTACAGAATATCTATGAACGTGAATCAACAAAAAAGAAGATATAAGACCTTGATCTCATTTTATGCAAGTACGGAGCATTAAATAACATATTTTATATAAATATAGAACAATATTTATTGATTTAGTAGACGTTAAAGCTACCTTTTTATTATATTTATGGGATAAAATTCATATATTTTCTATGTAAACATAAACAGTAAATATATGCGATATTATCTCAATAAGGTGCATACAATATAATATATATATCCCATAGCGTTTATAATAACGCAATAAAATATATTTATAAATAAAGTACAAAGAAAAATAATAAATTCAATAAAGTTGCAGTCTTTATATATTTATACGTTTAAGCACAATATGCATCATTTTCTATTTTGATTTCGTATACAATTTTTAAACTTTAATTTCGAATATTTATATTATACTTATGCAAAAAAATCATATTTTCATATTTTCTCAACCGTATAACTAGCAGTTTGCTATTTTGAACGTTTTAATGTATTTTATATAATAAGTGTTTAGTAATAGTTTTCATGTGGAAAAATGTAATATTTTCATTTGAAGCTTATAATATATTGCTATGCAATAAATAATTAAGATCATTTATCAATGTTGAATACTTATAAAGTAGAAATAGAGGTTTTATAGAGAAATTTGAATGCATCTACGATTTTATTGGAACATGTTCAAAGTTTTCCACATTCAATATTATTATGGAAAAACTTTTCCTATCAAATAAATGAATGATTTATGTTTTCTTAGGTTGGTGGTCTTCAATAGGAATAACGGTAAAATGACCAATTGATTATTATTATTACATTTTATTATTTTTATTACACTTCGTCAGGGAGTCGAACCATTGCTAACTTTCGGTTCTAGGCTTGAATTGAATTTTTTTTTTGCTTTCTGAAAAACTGTGACCAAATCGGGTATGAATGCGTAAAAGAAAAAAAAAAGCGTATAAATGTATATAAAAATATATAAATGTAGGAAATATTTTAGTCTAAATTTATCTTATCTCAATTTTAATTCATCCAATTATAATATTGAGTTGAGCCTGGTAGAGATGAAATAAATTGCAATGGTTATTGGCTAATTACATTATAATCGAGTTCTATCTAAAATCCAGCATATTCTACTTTAAAGATATTTACATTCTTTACATAGAAATAATATATACAAATGACTAAGTAGAAATTATACACGATACACATTTTATTGCGAAAGTTGGAGGGTCAATTAAAAATAAGAAAACAGAGGAAGATAATTTAGAAAATCCGCTTATCATACTAAAAAAAATAAATAAAATAAAATGAAAAAAAAATACTTACCGAAACCTGCGTAGCAGTATAGGAATTAGAACGAGGTCGACTGCTGAAGAATAGTGTTCGCCATTTGCGTTTTATTTGTGCTATCACCTCACCATTGAAAAAGCAAAATAAAGTTGCTACACAAAGCCCCTGTGTAAAGATAAAATAGATGTGAGATAATAATGGTATTTTTTTTTTTAAAAAAAAAAGTAAACATAAGAATCTGAGTAATTAGAATTTTTGAAGCAATTTAATTAAATATTTGTTTTGGAGGTGAATTTACCTATGTTATAAAATATACATTTTGTTATAATTAAATCTATTGAAAATAATTTCATTAAAAACTCTTTAATATATTTTCTAATATTATTTGTAATAACACATTTACCCATACGAGATACATGCAAAAAGTGTACTATAGATTGTAGACAGAAATATTAATACTTATTATGTATATAATAATATGTTCACGCATTCATTTAAAATCTACTTAAATAATCGACAATGCTTTTACATTTCAAAATGAAATGATTGAACAAAAAGCTCAGCTAATCCATCTTATAATGATTTTATACTTTAGTTAGTTTAAATAGATGTTTCATGTTTAATGTCATATATTATCACGGTAATTTAATTATGCATATTTATAATTATTCATATTATGATTTAACAGGTTTAATGGATGCTATATATAAAAGTTAATGATAATGGTTGAAAGAAAATACACCAGAATCAGATTCGCTCTTGCCTATACATACACCATACCGCACCGCATAACGCCATGAAAAATTAGGTTTACGTAATGCTGGCTACTAATTAGCAATTTCTGTTGCAGTTATATTACCGTCAATTAATTAATCTCAAGAGCTATTTTAATATGAAATTATTATAATATATGAAATATTATATTATTATAAAAATTTAATATTCGTTGCGGATAATTTAGATAAAGATTTTCATCGGTACTATATAGTTTTATATAGTCTTAACTTAACATTTTGATAATTGAAAAAGTTATTGTGAAATAATAACATAAGATGATTTTAATGCAAACAGTTAGACAAATTGTGATTAACGTTGCGATTAGTTAAGTTTTATTATAGTTAGGAAGAAGAAAGAAAGTATGAAATTATTGTATGCATTAAGGAAATATAGAAAATTTCAATTATACAAAGAACAAAGTGAAAAGGAAATTAATAAACGAAAGAGGTGATCTTTAAAAGATTTAACTATAAACCAATGATGATAAATACTAAACAATATTTGAACAATTTTTTTTTTTTTTTTTATTAAATAAATGCATTGATAGAGAGGTAAACTTATTTTGTTGTTTAAAGTTTTATTTATATTTACTCTATTTATATTTAATACGATACGTCGTTACGGTTAATAATTCTTCACAAACTGCTCAAGGTTATTTTTTATATAACTTCCCAATAAGCAATAGTATATGCTGACGATGTATACGTACAATGTTTCTTCTATGTATCTTGAATGTAGATTACATATTATGCTTATATTATGTTTATTAACATGATGTTTCGCATAAGTCGTCGGCTGAGAGTTGTTTTGTCGCACATCCATTTTTCTCTGAAAAGAAAATAGACCTTAACGACATAAACATAAGGTCTATTTTCCTGTCAAAGAAAAATGGATGTGCGACAAAACAACTCTCAGCCGACGAAGTATTACACTATGGAATACCTGTGTTTTACTTTTATGTAAATTATACACGATCTTAGCATAATGCTAACATGATTTATATGTATGGACAAATAGCAGAGTGCATAAAGTGACAAGCCTACCATTGAGTTAAATATTTGGGAATAAAGTAAAAAAAAAATCAAGTATGGACCTATAACGTGACATACGTCTATAAACAGAAACAATAATTCAAAAAAACAGAAAAAATCAAATAAATCATCAACCCTGATGTTGAGACAAAAAAATGTCAAAAATCTATTATTTATTGATTTTTTTTTGTTATATTTCAACATATTCACTAAATTTAGTTTCAAAATAAATAAATAAACAAAAAATACAAGTTCAATGAGTTCTATGAT
>JAABKK020019164.1:1396-13715 GCA_011634745.2 Catotricha subobsoleta | reverse complement strand
CACCATAGATCGAAGACAAAACCTATATATTTTCAAGAACACAAATATTTCGCGCTTAACCGTTCATCAATTATCCATATCCGTACATTAAATTCTATGAAAAACCAAGTGAATGCTAGTAATCTGAAAATATTTAAAGAATTAATTATACAGAAATATCTCAGATCTATGTTCACTTTATATTGTTAATTATTTAGAATATAATGTACAATTTTTATTATGTAAAATATAAAATTAGCAAGACAAACCGTCACTTCTGAAATAGTTTTCACTAGTGTACCATTAATTGATAATGATTTTAAAAACTGAAGAAATTGCTCGCAGACGACATGCGTTGTATTCTGCATATATTCCGGATAGAAGCTACAAACCAAGATTTGTAGGAGTAATAGTGAGTTCGCAGTTACACCGGCAAAGATTGACTGCGTAAGAGTGGATAAACCACAAATAAAGAAAAAAATCAAAATGAATTTTCATTGCGATTTTTGGCCAATTAAAGGCCAAGTAAAATATATGAAAGCTTAACAAAAACGAATTCTGAATAACTATTTAGTTTTGAAAAAATAAATACTTGTTTTATATTTTATTTTTAATAAGTTTTTACTAAACATTTATTTAATTGCCTATAATGTTTTATGGGCAAATTTAAAAAAAAAATGATTAGCCTTATATCGATTTGGTAAATAGACAACAGGGCATGGAAAACCTTTATTTTAAAAATAGAGGGTCTTAATTTTTTTTTTTTACTGGTTCTATGAAGTGCGATCATTTCAGTATTGTTATTGTATATTAAGAGTGGTTAGAATAATATTTTAGAATCCATGAAACCAAGCACATACTGCATTTAGATTGAATTATCGCTAAAGAACCGAAATAAGGAACCTTTATTTTTTCGGTTATTTGGCGATAATTCAATCTCGGATCCTAAAATATGGTTCTAATCTCGCTTAATTGACAATAACGCTACTGAAGTGATCGCACTTCATAGAATCAGTAGCAAATTAAAAACCAAAATAAAGGTTTTCCAAGCCAAATAACTATACTTATAAACAATATCTTTTGGAAACAACAACTAAAGGTCTCATTATATGTATATCATCATATCCACATTTTTTTGACAATTTTCATTTTTTGATGATTATATAACGTGTCTAAAAAAAAGTGATGCATATATATATTATTTTGATCAGGGCTGGGCAAATTACAAGCAAAATATAATTTAAAAATCAAATTATAAATTACAATTATATGAAATAGTAATTCATAATACAGATTCTGAATTTCAATTACATCGACAATGTAATTATCAATATGGTAATGCATTACAGTAATTGCATTACATATTTTTAATTACAAAACGGTATTTGTTGGCGTTTAACAAATCAATAACAATGTGATTTTCTATGTACCTATTTACTACTTACCTTCAAAATGAATTTTATCTGCCGAATATTCAGTGAATTTAAGTTGGTAAATAATGAAATATTTATAAGCTTATTAATATGTATTGATATTGTCGAGTTAACGTCAGTTTTCACGGAACTGAACACTATTTAATAAATATAGGTAAACTTTCTCAATATGAAAACATTTATTTAAGAATCTAATTAGAAAAAGTGACTCGGTGGGTTGCTTGAATGTCACAAGAAGAAATCATCCCTTCGACACTAGAATAAATTTTTTTCGCAAAGGAATATCGAACCGATTTGCACGTACTTATTGCCAATTTACAATTCAGAATGTGAATAGAGAAACATGTCATTATGAAACTGGAACTGTGAATCAAAATATCTTTGAATAAAAATAACGTTTGATGATTAAAAGAAATGTCTGGAACCTTAATTAATTAATTAATTTGGTGCGATATGCTGAAATATTTTTGTACATAATTATTCCCATAATACAAAATAAGAAATTTAATGAATGAATGACCATCTTACTTACTTTTGTATTAATCAATCATCGGCGAAGATCATAATGATTTTTTTGAAGAGCGTATTATCAGATCAAAAATAGTGCAATAATTACAAAGATTATAATTTACCTTTAGAGCATTGAGTTTCGCTTACAATAATTGTTCATCCAGATGCTGAAATCTTGTTCGGTAAACAAAAATTAACCATACTTCCATATTCTTGAATAGTATCTCGACGTGAGAAAGAAAAAAAATTAATTAAATCTATGTTATGTAATTTATAAGGTTTTCTTTTATTTTGAAATTTTTATCATATAACAAAAGTATTGCTTAAAAAATATAAATAAATAATCATGTTCTGTATCTAATTTACTCTTATTTCACATTTATATCAATATCAGAATCACTACTTTCATTTAAAATTTCTTGTTCGATAATAATTTGTTCGTTTGATCCATCAAATGCAATTCGATCATAAGCGTAATTATGTTGTTTTTTATTTTTTCTAAAAACTAATATAATTATAAACCAAGTAATGAGAATAGTAAAAAGAATTGTCAGCATTGCTGCTATTAAAATTAAAAAATATTTATTTGTTGCCGACAAATGTTCAAATGAATTGTTTGAATAGCTATTATTACTATTTGCCAGTTCAATTGGAATCATTTCATTGATTGGTGAACAAAATGATTCAGTATTTGATTTTTCTGTTAATATAGAATCGGGAGCACACGCAATACAATCATATTCATTTGGTCCATGACATTTTAAGCACGAATAATGGCATGATGAACATAATTTTTGTGGTATAACTTTCATAATGGCACGTTTATTATTGTCCATTGTCAAATCGTTTGAATTTTGATGGCTTGTATCACGTAATGACATCGATGATGCTCGATCCGTTAATGCATTTCGATATTTACTTTGTGATTTTTCTGGAACCATAAATGAACGTTCTGGACATGCTGTATAACATCGACCTTCATACAAAAATGTATTTTGAACACACTCTGCAAAAGAAAACACATAAACATTTACTATTTTATTCATTTTATGTTAAACACAATCTTATAAAGTAAGAAAATTATTCATAAATTATTATTTAGATAAATGTAATTATTTATAATAATTTGATCTTAAAGCATTTTAATTACAAAATAAGTTTATTAACCAAAAAGTTAAGCATTTTTTATATTGTCAATTTATAGTTTAAACTTTCGATGTGCTACAGATAGAAATAGTAGAAAGGAGAATAATTGCCGAGCGTAAAAAGAATAACTTAAATGCAATGTTTGAAATGTAGTTTACCAGAAAAGAATTTTACTGATTCTACACTTTGAATATCTGCAAAGTAGAAGACAGAAAAATCATCCTTAACATTTACCAATTCATTTTGAAAGCGAAATTCCACACAATGTCACCATAGAAGCTACATTGCACAAAAATACTTTTTCTAAGAAGAAAAGTTTCATTTTCAAAAGTAAGTGGAAAATGACTTGAATAATTTAGGTGCCTACATGAAAATTTTTCGAACTTGTGACAATAAAGAGAGAAAAAGAAAATCAACGTTTTGGTCGCAAAACTGAAATCTCTCATATAAGAAAAAATTATACCTTTACTCGTACTTTCATGCCATATACATATTCGAGGTAGATAACGTTACGACGGTAAACATCTCGAAAATAAAATAACTTTGATATAAAAAAAAAAAACGTTGTGCTCATTTTCATTATTTTTTATTATATTTCTTGGATGCGTTCAGAGACGGGTTGGTATGGAGGAAAATTTCATATTGAAAAATAAATTAAACATTTCCTGTGCGACCTCCTATTTCCAAGTTATTTTATTTTCGAGTTGGTTACCATATTGATATCTACTCGGGTAACGGGAATGACATGTTCTCTAAAAAATTTAAAGAAAAAAGAAAAGAAAAAAGTGGTAGGAAAAAATTATCGTGTACATTTATACAATCATATAAGATACTGCTTCCAAATATCAGTGACAAAAGTAAAAAGCTTATAAAATAAGTGAGTTATAAAGCCAAAAAATAAAAAAAAAACTTATTCAGTTTCATGTGTTAATACAAATATATAAAAAGAAAATTTACAAATTAGTAACAAAATCCATAAACCATGCAATTTAATTTTAGCAAAAACTAACTAAAAATATAAACCAAATTTTCTTCTGAAATGAAATAGAATCAAGTATCTATATAATAGACCAAAAATTATTTGATGTGAAACATAAATAATGTGAAATAAATAAAACCCACAAAATTATCTAAAAAAAAACACTAAAAAGCAATAACAAATTAAATAAAGTCTCTTTTGTTTTATCTTGGTTTAAATACTAAACTCACCAGGATTATGATAGAAGAAATCTTGCATGTACGTGTGCGCTATTTTTGGTTTTAATTTTGTTTGTTTTTTTTTTTTTTACATAAATGGTAATTTATTTTTCTAATAATTTTTTTAAAAGAAAAACTTTTTGAAATATTGAAGAAAAAACGATTATCACTTCATAAATTCAAATAAAAACACTAAATAAACAACTAAGCAGAAAATGCAGAATACAAAATTGGTTTCAAGTACTAAAAATTTCTTAGAAAAAAGCTATTATTTTTTCCCAAAACCGATTTATCTATTTTTGGTTTTTGATTTTTTTTAGAAGAAGAAAATCTATGTTTGGTTAGATAGTGGAAAATAAAAAAATTGATAAATTATAATTAAAGTTCAAGAACCTATTTTCTCTTTTTAAATGAAATATTGGAAATAAATTATAGTGTTTGAATGAAAGATAAAAAAAAAATATTTTATAGAGAATTTAATTTTAGTTGTTGATATTAATTCACTTGTATTGTCAATTACACCGATTAGTCCATCCCAGAACGGTAAATCCACTATGGTTATTAAGTAATATTTTGAGATATTTTCTATAGAAGTAAAGTTTGGAATTCTAAGAAGAACTTTGGTCTTGACGTAAAAGTAACGTTAGATAATGGTAAATGTGCGAACTTTTACTAGAGTGCCTATATCCTGGCTTAGAGGCGTCGTAGGAATCTCATAAAAGACAATAAAATAGGCTGACTTTCGCATAATAATGTGGTGAATATTTCAACTAAAAAAGACGTACTTTAATCTAAAACTGCTTGATTTGCGACATCATAAATGTAAAAAAAGTAAATAATGTGATCTTCTTTTAGATGAGAGTACGTCACTATTAGTTCAATTTTTCATCATTACAACTCCACCCTACGCTTTTCCAATAAGAAAATGAGCTTGCATTATTATATTTTAATGTCGCCATATATGAGCTTCCTTCAATGTTCTTAAGCCAAGATATAGGCATCCTAGTAATGGTCTGCATTTATCATTATCTAACGTTACTTTTACCTCAAGACTTCAATCAAAGCAGATCTTCTTAGAATCCCAAACTGTTCTTCTGTACATAATATCTTCAGATATTGCTCAATAGTCAGTGGGCTCATATTTTGGACCATTCTGCTATCGACTAGGTAATCAGAAAGATATAGAATAATATTAAATAAATATTGATTTGGCTTAAACTTTTTAAATAAAAAAAAAAAACTTTAAACTCAAAATATACAATTTATAAATTTTAGGTGTTGTTGTTTTTCTTTTTTTTTTTCATAAATAAAAATTTAAAAATAAAAAAATTATTGTTTCTCTTTGATAATAAAAATTCAGATCAAAAATTACTACAAATAATAAAAACGATTTCAAAAAAAAAAATAAAAAAATAATAGTAAGAAAATTACCAAACATTCAAATTATTATTGAATGATACATTTTTCTTGAATTATCCAAGATTGAAAGTGAAGACAGTTCTTAAAATTAATAACAAACAATTATCCATTTTTTTTTTTTTATTTGAATTTTATTTTCCCATAAGAATGTATATATTTTTTTGTTCTTTCGATATTTTCCATTTTATTTATATTTTCATCAATTATTATTATATAATATATTAAATTATTATATTTTGTTGTTGTTGTTGGTTTTTTGTATGTTTATTGTTTACCATATTCCATTATTTGTACCAGTTAATAATTACCAATTTTTATTAAATGGCACTGTTTTCAAAATTATTTAAATGAAATTTTATTTCGTTTTCGTTTTTTTATTGTTGATTTTTTTTAAATCCTTTTTGTTCTTTTATATTATTATGTACAT
This sequence comes from Catotricha subobsoleta, assembly GCA_011634745.2. Lineage (NCBI taxonomy): Eukaryota > Metazoa > Arthropoda > Insecta > Diptera > Cecidomyiidae > Catotricha > Catotricha subobsoleta. Next base: position 7,604 of record JAABKK020019164.1, on the reverse strand, counting down.
TATTAGGTTTGGTATATTAATTAAGTATAATAATTAAGTATTTTATTTTATTTATTTTTTACAATGGAAAACAATTATAATAAAATTAAATAAAATTAAATTTAAGTGAAATTAAAAGTGTACAATGAAAATTGTACATTTTGTGTATTTTTTTGTTTGTGTTTGTTATATTCTTGAGTTTTTTTTTTTTATTATTATTTATTTATTGTAATAAAATATATATTAAATATTAACGTGGTTATTTGTTTTGCATTAGGCAACTATATTGATTCATTGACATTCCAGCAAAATAAGATATCGCAGTGAATTCAATATTTTTTTGTTATTTTTAGAGTGGTGATTGCTTTTGAAATGTTAGGAAGTTCGTGTTTTGTTGGTGGGTTGTACTTCAAAACATAGTTTCTTTTCTTTCTTTTTTTTTTTTGTAAATTTCAGCGAGAATAAGAAACAAGCATCATTTTTAAAAAATTTAATCATTTCCATTTTCTTCAAACCATTGGGGATCATATTTTGCATGAATGTCAAAAATCACATAGTTTTTGCATCACAATTTTGCTCTGATTTTATTTGTTTGGTTTTAATAAACAATTGGTTTCTATATAAATGTAATTTTTGTGAACGTGGACATGATGGACATGATATTTTTACATTTTTTTTAAATTCATTTTATCCTCTATTTTCAATTTTTTATTTTTTAATAATGATTTTTTACTTAATTAAAATTATCAATAAAGTAAACATTAAAAAATTTAAACTTGATTAGCACCAATTTATTTAATATTATTTTATGAATTTGAAATAATGAAAACTGAAATTGTATTAAGAGTTTTTTTTAAAAAATATTTGTTTCAACATTTTAAGATGATATTTAATTAAATGTAAGTTGGGAAATGTGTTTTGAAATACATTTAGTTAGATAAGGTTAGCTGTCAGAAGACCATTTAAATAAATTTAACAATTTTATTTTGATTTATTTATGTTATAAATACAAAATTAACTTTCTATAATTTATACCATTTGAGATGATCGAATATTCAGTTTGAAAGTTTTTGACTGAAAGAAATATTCGTTGAAATAAATCACAACGAAATTTCTCTTTTAAGAGCAGGAAAAGCATTAAAAAAAAAAGATTTCCACGTAATACATTTAAATGGATTTTGTTGCTATGTTTGACACGTGCTTAAGCTACGAATTAATTTCCGATAAAAAGCTCATACAAAATTTCTTGAGTCTAACTACAACTAAGCGCAATTACTTTTGGATGGCATTATAGAATCGTTGCACATCCAATCCTATTAAATACCGTGTTTTTTTTTTTCAAGGAAGAAATATTTCAACCAAATTTTAATAGAAATTTAACTTTAAATTCACAAGTAATACAATCGTACAAAATATCTATTATTTCAAAAATTATTTTCAATTGTGATTTAGAAATCATAGATTCTAAATTGTTTAAAATAAAAATAAGGAATTGTAAAATAACATTCATAATTTGTCGGCATCTACTCCGTTCTCAATTTGTTTATTTCTTTATTATTTTGTTTAAGAATAAAAGATATGTGATTCTCATTTAAAAATTGTTAACTAAGGTGTATTTATAGCAACAGAATATTTGACTGTAAAACAGTAACCATGTAATCGATGAATTTATCATTATTCAATTAAGCAATAGATAAATATTTTCCATAGAAAGGATTGATCAAAAGATACGCTTCAAAAACTAAATTGGAAATATTAATCAATTATTTTTCATGGCATTTCTTATTAATTAATTTGTTGTGCATACGTTGTGGACACTGGAATGCTTTATTCACATTTAATATCTTGTGAACAGAGAAGACTCCATAGATTTTAAAAACAATTTTATGATTTAACATTTTTTCCTTTCTTCTTTACTTTTTTGTTTTTGGTTTTTTGTTGTTTTTGAATCTGACCATTTTATTTTCTTGAACTTTAACATATGGATTTGAGCTCGCATCTGCTAACAATTAAACTATCTTTGTTCTGAACGATCTTCAATATATAACGGATGTTAAACTGTGTGCACAACGAATATTCTGTTTCTATGAACGCCTCCATCAAATAAAATAACTTAAAACTTAATAAAAAAAAATTAAAAATAAAACATTTTGTAAAACTATTTTTTTTTTTTTCAGTTAAGTACCTAATGTTTCTTTGTATTAGTTTAATAATATTTTACTATCTATTTTATTTAATAATTCGGCTAATAACATGAAATGCAATTTAATTTGTAACTTTTTTTTTTAAAAAAAAAAAACACAGAATAAACATATTTTAATTTTTCTTCGTTTCTATTTCAAGCTTTTCAATAATTTATAATATAGTATTCGAATTTTTATTTTATGTTTCGAATAGATTTAGAAAGATATGACGATGTGACATTTTTGCAATGATAACACAATTTTATAAATACAGACTAAATATAATTAAGTATAAAGAATTATCGCAAAATTTTAAAAACTATTAAAAAAAAAAATATATATATATTATAAAAAACGAGAAAATAGAAACAGAAAAATATGAATATCAACAAAATATATAAGGAATTTTTACAATTTATTAATTATAAATATTTGAATTTGAATAATTTTGTGTGTTTTAAAAAATATAAAAGATATGCTTAAATAGAAATTAATTGTATTTAAATTATTTATTTATTTTTCAATTAGTTATTACTGTCATTTAAAAAACTAATAAAAACCAATTAACAATAAAAAAAAAAAAAAAAAAAACTAATGGAAAAAAGAGGAACTATTTTACATTTTTTTTTTTTTATTTTAATATACATATATTTTTTTTATTACTTTTTTTATCTTTATTAATAATATTCTTATTCAGAGAATGTGTTTTAATTAAATATTGTTTATTATTTATTATCTAATTAATAATATTTATTACAAAAAAGTGGTTTCCATTTAAATTTTTTTTTGTATTTATATATATATTTTTTTTATGTATTTCAAAATGAGGAAAGAATGAAAAAACACATCACCATTGCATTTGACTAAAATTGCAAGATTTTCGCATGACAAAAAAAATAGGTGGTAGGCCTTATTTCTATTTTTTTTTTTTTTGTAGATTCTTTTATTAGATTTCCATCATGATATAACTACCTGGGTTCATGGTAAGGATCTGATAATAATATTGGTTACGTTTTACACAAAAGAAAAAAAACTAAAAAGCGAGCACTCACAAAGCCGCTGGCCTTGTATTGCCTACTAATAAATAGCCACTATTAATTTAAATGCCTTTATATATTTTTTTCCCTTAAATTATTAAATATTTCTATTTACAACGGGCGGTTTTTTTTTGTTTTTTAATTCATAATTTTTATTAATTCTTTTTATGCAATTAATAATTTTGTTCGTGTGTTATTTTTTTTTTTTTATTCAAATTTTTATCGTTTTTTTTTCTTTTTATTATATTTATATTAATTTTTATAATTTTTGTGTTTACTGTGCCATGGAACATGAATAGTAGTGGGTGGTAAATGTTCGATGACGTTGAGTTCTGTTTTATTTCCATTTTTCTGTGTTAATTTGTCATTTTTTTTTTTTGTATATAATTTTTGTTTTAAATAGATAATTAGTACAGCCTTTTTCGTGTGAATATTAATTTTGTTTCATTTTACCTACGTAATATTTTTTCCTTTATTCTATTTTTTATTTTTTTTTTTATTATGTAATGTTTATCTTTATTTTTTTGCATTAAAGATATTATTAGAGAGTCGAAGTGGATGGAAATAAATTGTGAATGGTGGTGGTGCCTAGGGTGTGATGATATTTTGTTCGTATATGCGTTTCAAGGTAGAAGAAAAATGGCGTTAGAAATAAAAAAATAAAATAGACACGCAAAAAATTGAAAAGTGAAAAATTAACCAGCTTTAAATGAATTAATGGAAAAAAATAATCCACCCTGCGGCAGATAAAACCTTTCGCACCGCATGGTTTATATTGCCTGGGCCGCTGGTGTGTGAGATGGTAATTATGTCTGATAGGAATATATAAGTTATGTTATATATATAGGTTGGTGGATGGTGCATGATGAATGGTTAAATTAGTAATTGCCATAAATAATGAATATTTATTTTCTCGCCTTTTTTTTTTTTAATTGCAGAGAAAAATATATATATATATTTTTTTTTTGTTTAACTAGATGAAAAATAAAATGCGATCTAAGTAAATTAAGTGCGCTATGAAAAAAAAAAAAAAAATGGTTGATTATTAATTGAAAGGATAATTTAAATATAAAAAGAATTATTAAATTCTTTGTTATTTTGAAAATTGCGTATTATTTATTAGATACCTACGTTCCGTTCCTTAAGTTATTTAATATTTAAAGTCGAATTACAACAAAAAAAAAATATTGAAAGATTTTCTATTCGTTTTTTTATTTTATTCCTTTTTTACGAGATCGACTCGTATTTGCATTTACGAATTATTTATTTAAAATAAAACAAATGCTACAGAAATTAAGTAATTTTTGATCTAACTAATTATTTTAAAAGTTCGAAAAGCTAGTTATTAATACGGCAAATGAAAGGTTAATTAATTTTTGGCAACTTACGAATTTTTTTCTGTTTTTTTTTTTTTTTTTTTTTATAATTATATATAATTGCACTTATTGGGCATCGAATAAATCCCTAAAACCGTATTTTCATTCATTCCGACAAATTTTCAGTTGATTGATAACCTATTTTACTTTTAAATTAATTTATGCGAACTTATTCCATTTACGTTACTCTTTAGTTTTTTATGTATAAATATTATGAAAATTCGTTTTTTCACTAATTTTTTTTTTTTGTTTTTTTGTTTTTGTTTACATGTTTATTCAATTTGGCACTAATTAAAAGAAATTAATTAATTAATTGTTTCTATTATTATAAAAGTGTGGATTGTTTGCATGAATGCTTGTCAAATAAATAGAATCGCGTGTGGTTTATTCGTTTATTTCTGTTTATTCTGAAAGGTAAAGCCTATTAATCACATAAATTTGTGGCATTGTAATGTGTATACAAACAAAATGACAATAATTAAGTGATGCGCTGTTGATATCAATTGTCATTTTTACATGACAAAAACTTTGCAATTATTTTAAATGGAACCGAAAAATGTTTATTACCAATTTGGGTATTGTACATAATTTGTAATACAAGATTTTCATTCTGTAATTAATTTGAAACCAGTAATAAATTGTACAAGGTTATTACCAAGAAATGATTCCAAAGCAATTTGGAAATAAAGTGAATATTCATCTTATTAGAGGAAACATTAACCTAATGGAAAATCATTCCACTGTAGATAAACTGAAAAATTTGATTCGAAATATAGAATAAACTGATTTGATTTTGTTTGATGCATTCTTGCAAACATATCTAAATTATTAAGTACATTATAAAATATATTGTTCGTTTCATAATTGTGAGTGTATTAATTTTTATTTATTTATTTATTTATTTTTTTTTAAATATATTTAAATATTAATATATTTTATTTATAATTATTATTTCTTTAATAAAATTGTTAACACTTTGGCTGCACGCACAATGATACAGAAAAATACTGTTCATCGTATTATTTGTTTATTTTTGTTGTTAGTACATTTTTTGTTTAAAGATAGATTTATTTATAATTTAATAATAATTTTTATTTAAAAAATTACTAGTCAATATGAAATGTTCCGAAGTAAAATTTTGAAATTTATATTGAAATTAAGAAGAAAAAATAAAACAAAAATCAATAAAATCGATTTTCTTAGAAATTAATGTGATGCATCGATTTCAAATGATTTACTATTTGAAAATCGACTAGTTAATGCATTTATCGTATTGACATTTATCAATATTAATGTTTTATCACTATTTTCATTATTTGAGCATTTTTGATCAATATTATAACTACAGTTAAGTGATATTGTTCGCATATGAACAATATTTTCGTTTGTATTTTCATTTAGTTTACGATTAACAGTAGTAAATGAAACAAGAGATTTATATAACGCCATTCGAAGTATATATGTCGATAATATCAAAAATATACACAAACCTATGCATTTTTGACTTGGCGCAAAATTTAAACATGCCGAACCAGTTTGATCATTTGATGCTGCTGTTCGTTGTACGTCTACATGACTTTCGCCCACCTGTCGAAAGGAAATGTTTTTGTTTGTTTGTTTGTTTGATTGTTTG
>JAABKK020019153.1:0-17323 GCA_011634745.2 Catotricha subobsoleta | reverse complement strand
TACATAGAAAATGAGTTCGCTGTCTGTTTTCAGTATGTTTTCTCCCGTGAAAATTTTGAATCTCGACTTATTGTTATTGTTATTGTTATTGTTATTTTATCATCCGCACATAGCATATAAAATTATAACATAATATCTTGAATAGGCTTTAAAAAGCGCTGTGTAACCCCTAATCATTAGAAAAAAGCAAAATGTATTCATAATGAAGATTTTACAAAATTCATCAAAATCAATGATCATCCGAAACTTTATAGCTATTATTTAAAAATTCTAATTGTTCATTTTAAGTAAAAATGTTGCAATTGAATTATATTTTGTTGCAGTTTTCGGCTTAATCAAATGTAAATTATACTGAATATTATTATTTTTAGAAGAAAAACCAAAATTCAATTCGCAGAAAACCTTTTCAACCCTAATTTAATTCTTCTTTGTTATTATCATAATAATAATAATAATTATTATTATTATTATCTATGGCGCTATATTTGCGATGCTGTTTTTGTTTTATATTTACAAAAGCATTTCAAAATGTTTTTATTAAATATATTTATGAGTTCATGCGTTACAAATTGTTCCTTCGGGAACAACTTATTTATTGAACTGCAAAATTGTTTTTGTTTATTTTAATGAAAAAAGATTTTTTTTTATTTACCAAAAAAAAAAAGCAAGAAAATGAAAATTGTTTGTTCCATTCAATGTACGTTTACAAATGCGTATCTTTTATAATCAAGATATTTATGAGTTTATATGTAGGAATTGGTATAGATTGAGACCCTATCATTACGTCTGTGACGCCAGCCTGACATTATTGTAAAGCTGTCTATTGGACAAATGGGATGTTTAGAGGATGTGGTGGGCATCCTAAAAGTACTGTCCCCTTTTAGGAGAAAATGTAGTCAGGCTGGGGAACATTGGACGCTAACCTGACAATATTTAATTTTGAAATTACGGTTCATATCTTTGTCAGGCTGTTCATTGGGGTATTATAAGGAGTTTATAAAAAACGTTAGACACATTATTCCCAGCCTGTCAAAATAAAAAATTGTCAGGCTGGCGTCAAATTTTATCCAGCCTTTTCCAAATGTAGACTACCAGATATTAACAATATTGTCATGTTGTTTATTGGACCAATTGAGTGTTCAGAGGATGTTATGGGCATCCTAAAAGTACTGTCAGGTTATGTCAGGCTGCCCCCATTTAAAAAAAAATGTGGTCAGGCTGGCGTCGTATTTAAATTTGAAAATACAGCCTATATCCTCTTCAGGCTTTCATTAGGGTATTGAACGGCTTATAAAAAGTAGTGTTCAACCTAACAATGTGCTCAGGCTATATAATTATATATGGTAGTCTTTATTTAGGAAAGGTTGGGAAAAATGTGCCGCCAGCCTGTGAATAATTCTATTTTGACAGTAGGCTGGGGATAATATGACGCTAGCCTGACAATTTTTTATTTTGAAATCTTACAATAAAATAGATATATATACAGAGGATGATGCGTTTTATGTGCTATAAAAGGAGCTATTTTAATCGAATTCCCGGAGGATTATCAAAATTGAATTCAATCATTGGATGTGACAATGTTTTTTCAGTTCATGTAATATTATGTTAAACAAATTGATTTAAAAAAAGAAAAACATGTCCGTTGGCTTAAAGACGGTTTTAAAAAAAAATATGGAATACAATTGTTTTGATACATTCAACTTAATTATTTATTTAATTAAGAGCATAAACTTTATCCATCATAATTTATTTATAACCATAATAATAATTAGTTGTTACTTAGAAAAATAATATGTTATTTTTAAGTTACTATATATATTATATTTAAATAAATAAAAAATAGCATACTTTGTAATCTAAAATTTTCTAAAGTGTATGCTCTCCAGGACGTATTAAGCTTAGAAATCGTATTGGAATTGCATAAATTAAATATAATTTTAACTTAAAATAAATTTAAGACATAAACTAAATTTAAATAAAACTAGAACAATTTGTTGATTTCAATGCGCTATTTAAAATTTTCTTTTCTTTCTATAATTATTTTAAATAATTTGAAATAAAATGCGATTTTGAAAATAATATATAATATTAAATCGTAAATTTAGTTAAAGAAAAATAAAAAGTATTACAGAAAACAGCTCTGTTTTCTCTGTTATAAATAGAATATTGGAAAATTTTAAATTCTGATCATTATCGATGTTTACAATCTGATTATATACAAAATAATCATGACTATTAACAACTCTGAATTTATACTAAATTTCAGTTTGGTGGTTTAAATAATTAGAAAAGCTTATAATTAAAAAAAATTACCTTAAATACACTAAAGAAAGAAAGCTTTTTGTTATTAATTCACATCCAGCCCTGCAAAAAAAATGTTAATTTAACCATTGTTTAGTTATATACCAATTTGTATACTTAAAATATACCATATAATAATATAAAATTATCCATACCATATGATAGTATATTTAGATATATAGATTTTTTTTTTTTTTATACAATTATTAATTTTTATCAATATATGGTCTATACTACATAATATGAATAATATCAATACCAGAATAACGTATAAAACATTATGTTATGGTATGAAATTAATTACATTTTTTCTTTTTTTCGTTTTTTCTTCTTTTTTTTTTGAGAAAAACCACTAAGTTCGAATTTAACATTAAATTATTTATTGATTAGTAAAAATTAATCTTAGATGATATTATTATTGATTTTATAATTATTTCTATTGTCCAAAACTTTTAAAATCTTTTCCAAAGGTTAAGTAAGAAGGAATAAAATTTTCGAAATATTGAGTTCAAAGCCGCCTGAATGTTAAATCCTAAGGGATTGAGTTTAAATATTTAAGAACTTTATTATTCACTTATAAAAATGGAAAGAGTGTATTTTATGTCATCGTAGTCTCTTGTCTATCTATAAGTTTAATTAAAAAGTAAAAAAAAAAAAAAAGAAAATATTACAAATAATTGAGGTGACTTTTAAAACATAAAACATTATAGAATAAATATTTATATAAGGTGTTTCCTCTTTTTCTCAATATCCTTCCAGTTATCTGATTCTAATTAGATCTCTAAATCTATAGAAGAAATTAAAATATGCAATAAACTATCAGTTTTATGCATGTTTTATTGAACTACAGATTTTTATAACTAAGTTACAGCTTAGGTCCACAATGTACTATACTGATTTTAACTCGCTTCGAATCGTTTTGGAAATTTATTAGCATACCTCTGAAATGATACTTAGTGAAAAAAATAGAATAAAAAAAAAACAAAATAAAAATCCAAATTCTAATTATTTATCTTTCAAACAAATTGCTTAAAATAAAAATAAAAACAAACCTAATATTTATTTCTGATCATCAGCATCATCCCCTCGTACATGGAATCCAATTTAAAAACAAATGAGAAACATACAAACCAAAAGCTTATATTCTGTAATGCCAATAATGTATAGGTAAGTAAGATGTCTTATATATTTTCTTTTTTGTGTTTTTTTTTTTATTTTCTTCTCTGAATAAAAAAAAGATGTTGATGTACTTATATAAAGGATCAATTCGCGCTAAGAAAACATAATATCAAAGAAATGAAAATTCTAGTAAAATAAAATAAAAAAAAAAAATACTGTCACGACTCTAAGTTGAGATAATATTACGATAGAGATCAAAGTGAACATGATGGCTTGATACACCTATTTAATAATATAACATTTCTATCCATACGAATAAAAAATAACAAGCAAATGTTGACAAATGGAAATGATGATTAACATATAATTCCCATAAAAAATAAGGATTAAAATTTTATAGAACAATTTTCATAATTTAACTTTATTCAAAATAAAATTAAATTGAAATTAATAACTTAAATTTATTACCATTTAGCATACTGATTGTTTTACAGTCACTTCGAAAATATGAAAAAAACTGTACTGAAAACAAATCGAAGATATTTGTCGCCGTTTTGTATTGTTCCCGGTACCCTATTCAGCAGACAATCTGCTATTAAGAAGTTGAAACAATTTATATTTTCCCATTTTCTTCTCCGTGTTTTTTTTTTCAGTACATTTTTTTTGTGGGAAATTAATTTAAACGACTATATAAAAGGGCGAGGAGTTGTAGACAATGCCATCAACAACGATTTATGGCCGATAAATTATCTATAGTTTTTTCTTGGCGATTTGTTTTCCCTTGATTTTTCCTATATCTACTTACACACGTATTTTTTTTTTTTTTGGTCACATTTTTTTTTTACTGCTTAACGTCCGCAACTAATTCTATTGACCATCCCTAACAACGCCTTTTTGTGAAATTTTGTTTTAAAGTACACAGTTAAAAAGTTTTCGTTTAAGAGGAAAAGTTTTTTAATTTGATATTTTATTTACTAGCAATATATTTTTTTGGAATGTATTTATTGAATATTTCGAAAATATATTTAAAATTAAATCAAAAATTGATCATTGATCAAGGTGGTCTACACTTGACTTACAGAGGTCTGCATGGTATTACCAAAGCCTTGAAAAAATATATGGTATAAAAATATACCGAAAATTAAATATGATATGAAAACATACCAAAGACAAAATATGCTATGAAAACATACTTACATACATATGTTTTCATACCATATTTCATTTTCGGTATATTTTTATACCATATATTTTTTCGAGACTTTGGTAATACCATGCAAATCTCTCTTGAGTAAATTGCTAATTTTCTTTCTTGAAATCACGCTATCATAAATACTTAATATATTATTTTCAGTATTGCAGCTGTAGCCGTTTATTGCTGGGATTGATCGTCATTGCGAAAACGTTTGCTGCAAATTTTCACACTTATATTTATTAAACTATGTTAGTCTTTTAATTAAATTAATTAAATTGAATAAATTGAATTTGAAAAATATAAATCTAGATTTACTAACTATTAAATAATAATAATATTTTTACACAACTTCATAATGAAGTTATTCTCTATACCTTCTTCAAAAATATTATCTAAAATTTTAGAACAAAATAATAAATATAAAGCTTATTGTAAATATAAATGAAATTTCATATAAAATCATCAAACATATTGAAATAAAGAATTTTTTGGCACCAAAATAAAATGCTAAAAATAATCGGTAGGCATTTGATCGCTATTGTCTTTTAGTATTTAATAATTAAATATTTGCTTATTAAATTCATATTTTTCATTTATACTCCATCCATAATTAATATTTATTAACTTTTCAGAAAAACATCTATTAAATAATAATTTAATGTTGAACTATAAAATCAAACCACAACGTGTAAGCAATTTTAAAATCAAACATTATTTTTATTAATTTTTTTTTTTAATGTTGACTTTTTGCCTACATAATTTTGCTCTCGATTTTTTCTTTTGAATTTTTCTCAATACTAAATACGTATTGTTCGTAATACACATAGTCATCGTTAATTCTATGTCAACTTTATCATGTACATAAACTATTTGAGTATCCGCAACTAAATTACATGAACTATATATCAAATAGAATTCTAATATTCATAATTAAATCAAAATAAAAGAAGAAAAAAATGAGCATATTCGAGTTATTTAAAATCAAAAGGAAATCCCACTTTTGCATGTGTGTTGAAGGTACCTAATATTTGTTAAATTTCTTTAAATCTTTTATATGCAAAAGCATTCATTTCTTATAAGTTTTGTAAACCTAACATTGTCGACATCCACACGAAGCATATAATATATTAAGCAGAGAACGATAAATCGCAATACGAATACCCATGCCATATGCTTTATTAAAACTATATATAAATTTTACTATAAAGAAGCCCAATTCATGGCAAAATTCTTATTTATACAAATCAGTATGAATGTGTTTTAAAACTTTTCTTTTTTTCTCTCTATTTGTTAACGAAAAAAAAAATTTCCATATTACACAAAAAGCTTTTAAAAATGACTAAAAGAATGTAAACCAGTACATATGGTATCTGTTTGGCTTGGGACATAAAATTTTCGAATTACTTAAAAAATTTAAATAAACAATGAATGATTAATGATTCCAACAAATTGACACTGAAACTAAATTGCTGTAGTGGAAATATTGAAGTTATTTATTATAAAAATTTCCTACTAGTCTATAGTTTTAGTTACGCCTATTGTTAAGTTTAAAAGCTTTTAATAGTTGGTAATTACGATTAAGATTTAGAGTAATTAATTATGTCAATTAAAAATCAATGATTTTTAAAATTTACTCAATCGTTTGGGGTTAAATTTTTGGAATTTATTTCTTGTATTTATTTTAATATTTAATAAAAATGTGCCCATTATTTCTAACTAATAGATTATTATAACCTCTTTCCTTTCTTTAATTCAACTGAATTTCTATAAATAAGGAGTTAATAAAAGAAAAATAATAAAATAAAAATTGTCAAACCAAATTGTGTAGATGACGGTGGAAATATACCAAAGTGAATAAATTTAGTGTTAGAAGTTGCCTCGAAACATTTTCAAACTCACTTTGTAAATATAGATTTAAAATTCTATAGTTAGACAGTTTTGCTCGCCGTTTTTTGGCTTAAATAATACACGAAAATCTGAAAAATATTTACATTGAATAAAAACATAAAATCAAATGATTGAAAAGTTAGAAAAAAACTCTTAACAAATCGAAAAGCATCCCTTAATTACACCGCTTCATTTGTTTATATTTGCAATTTGCTGTCTACATTTAGCATATTCTTCAACAACATCTATATATAGATAAAACATACACCACACTACAGCAATTTACATGGAGAAATCTTGAATATATACTTTAAATATAACTAGAATTTTGTATAGAAACCTTACCTATTCATGTTGTTATTTCTTTCAGGATTTTTATTTATTTATTTTTTTTTCTTTTCATTTCCATTAAAACACATATTACAAAATAAAGAAGAGGGTCGTTACGATAAAGCTAAAGATGCATTTGCATAAAATTAACATATTAGTTGATCCCGATTGCTTTGCTGCCTTTAAATCTCAATTCTCAACATCAACATAACATAAGCAAAGAAGGACGATGCGATGTGTATGCGAACGGCGGAAAAACTTTGAAATATTTAAAATCTTTAATGGGGGTTGGATCTCCTGATGACACTTCTTTCAATGATGACAACATCATCGTCCAAACGTATATTTGAAGATAAAAGTGTTTGTTGTCATCGTTTTTTTGTTGTTGGTGTTGTTGATATTTCCTTGCTTTATGTATCTACACTTCATGATATATTCACATGCCTTAAACATTGTACTGTATTCACCTACCCACCTTCTTATACATAAAACCATAAAAAAAAGTGCTCTATGGCTGAAGCTCAAGTAGATATCATTAAAGCAGAGGTTTTTCTGTGCCAACAAAATTGGAATCTATAATGGTGCGGGTACGACAAGCAATATATTTTCATTTCTTTTCTGGCAAAAAATATATATGTAAATAAATATTATTATATTTTTCCTTCGCATTTAAAAAAAAATAAGTATATAAATTGATTGTCTTTGTCGGTAAATAAATGCTCTCATTAGCGTGTATCTTCAATTTATTTAAAGATAATAAATGTTGATCTTTATTTATTTTAAATTGTGAATAGACTTAAATTTGTTGAATACAGAAAACATGTTGGAAATTTAATAAAGCAAATAGAGTTTTATATTGATTTCTTTAATAAAATACAATTAAATATTATTGAAATTGTATTTGATTTAAATTTTTACAGATAATTGACATGATTTTATAAGAAATTTAAAGATTCCTTTTTATTTTAATTTATTTAAATATAATTATTTTCCAAATGCGTAACAACATAAGATGTATTTTTAAATGTTTTTTTACTAAGTTTAGAAAGCGAGGCAATTAGATTTTGTATTTAGATTTGATTTGAACAAATATTATGGGTCATTATTATCCAAAAATACTGATATCACACATCACATGGCATTATTTTCGTATCGCAGATGGAAGAAATGTATTTGAAAAATATTGCATCAAATTTGATGTAATTCCGATATTAAACAAATTATATTTTAAAACATTGTAATCATAACTGAAATACATTTCCCTATTTTTATTCGTATATTTTAATACAATTATAAATATTTTTTATTTTTCATTTTAGATTTTTTTTTTCTACTGTTAGAATTTTGTTTGAAGTTTTGAACTTATATAATAGTAACAATCAATAATAAATGTGACTTTGTGTAAATGCGGGTAGCATTTTTAAGAATATATTTTCTACTGATTACATTATCAAATCTGTAGTACTTTAGATTTAATTTTTAAAAATGTGATCCGATGCATAAATAGTGCTTGCACAATGACTTTCTTCTGACTAAATTCACTCCATCTCTATTTGGTATAAATGGTGTAATTGCCTTGTAATGCCCTATAATCAATGTTTAGTTTACCATGATTACTGGCTACTACCACCATGTAAACCAAATGAATGCCTTTAATATACCTGTGCAATGTGCAAAGTGCATCCTAGTCTACATTTTATGGTATGCTATAATATTTTCTAAAAATGTTGTTTATATAATAAAAAAAAAAAAAAAGTTAGCTTATTTTTAAATAAAACATTATTATATTGAAATCGTCAAACATAAATAGAATGAAAAATAAACTACTATTGATATAAATATCTGTTAGCATTGCATGAGGGAAACCAAAATTTATGCGCTTAATACCACATAAAAATATCTAAATTTATTTTTTCAGGTTACATAAATATGCCCTCAAGACATATAATAAGATAATATTGAAAAGTACTATGAAAATACTGACCGCAATAAAAAATAAGTGCTTTTCGATATATGCATTTTTCTTTATTCAGATTCAGCAAACCATGCTACAAAACTATATTGTAGGGTTGTTGGTACATTGCTCTCGCTTACTGGATATACAAAGATGAAATTATATCATCTCGTTTTATTGACACTAAATTGTTTGTAGCTTATGGAAAAAGATTGAAGAAGGTGGTTAACCCGTAAAAATATAGATAAAGAAAATAGTTTTTAATTTTTTTTTCAAAGATTTAATAAAACTAATTAAATAATTATTTAAATTTTTTTTTAATAAAATTTCTATTAAAATATATTTAATAATTTGTTTCAATAGCAATTTAATTAAAATCAATATTCTTTAATTAAATATTTTTTTGATTTAATTATTTGTATAGTGTAATGTCATGGTAGGTACTGAAAATCCAAGTGCAATACTTCCTGAAATAAGAAAGATATACAGAAATGGTGTATGAATCTCCTACCTTTTATATACGAGTATATATATAAATAATATATGTACGTTAAATGGACTGAGGTTTTCTTAATTCTATTACTTTATTTTCAATATAAAAATGATGAAATATGGTGAACAAGTATTATGATGATATTGTTGCGTTTTATGGTATAGACAAATAAAAATTCCGTAGGTACCTAAAATGATAGTCTGGATTTTGGCCACCCTATTAACAATATATATTATGTCTAATAAGAGAAATAAGACAATCCATTTCGTTTATATATTTCAACTTGTGAAAAAACCCATAAGTTTTTATTATTATCTTTCAGTATCAAGAAAATATAATAATATTCTTTCTTGACCATTTCATTTCATTTGCATACAAAGTGCAGGGTTGTTTTTATATTTTTATGGAAGTTTTCAATCATCTTTTTTCCATATACTTATGTCTATTTATATATATATGTGTACTTGTATTTATAATATTTAATACCTTTAACCATGTCTATGACTATGAATACAATAAAATTGATGTAGATAAAGATGTTGGTAAACGTGTTTGGAAAAAAGGGGAGCTGCTGTCTACATAAATAAATTGGTAAGTCAGTTTAAAGTTATCGTATGAATAAATTGCTTATCTAAATTTAAATTATTTTTTTTTTTTTTTATTTTATATTTTTTTCTTTTATTAAATAGTCAAATTTTGTGTGCTTTGAGTCAAGAAAATACACGCATCATTATTTATAGGTTTTTAATAAGTTTTTAATGTTGATTTATATTTAGGAAAATGTATATTAATATTTAATAAACATTTTATATTAAATGTGAATTTACTTATTGTTGTTCTTTTTTTTTCTCCCAAATGAAATCTTCTTTATTTTTAACATGTCTTTAATGCCCATCTAAATATATATTACATATATACTATTATATATCATCTATTTATCTAAAATCATTTTCTATTGGTCATTTTATGTGGTCATCTCGCATTTGTGTATGTCCAAGAAAGGTCAAAGAGATGCTCCCCACACAAAAAAAAAAGTGAAATAAAACAGTAAAGAAATATCATATATATATATATATAAATAAAACTAAACCGAAAACTGTACCTATTATAACCACTCCCTGTACAATGTTTATTTTTGTGCCGAGGGTGGAGAGATAACAAAAGAAAATAGTCAAGTGGAGAAGATATAACAACTAAGATAAGAAAACGATTGAGAATGGGATAAAATACAGTTCACAGTTTAGTGTACTGTTAATATTTACCCCTAGCAATAAACGCAATAGCAAAACTGGTGTGTAGCAAATAGTAAAATGTTTATATATAGAATTATATAAATTATTGAGAGTTAGTATATTATATTGAAGTGGTATGATGTTGAGTGCTCTAGTTGTGGAACTAGCACTAATTTATGACATTTTTACACTCCGTTTGTTTTATTACGTTTATGCAGAAAAAGGAAGAATAAAATGGCTGTTATTTACATGTTCTGTATCTAGAATATTGGGTATTTACTGCGTACTCGGGCAGGATATAAAAAAAAATTGCTTAGATTTGTAATACGAGATTGCTGAAATTTTTCTGATAATTAATTAAGAAAGTTTTTTTTTTGCCTTTTGCTAGCGAATAATAATAAATTAGACGGTCCATTTCCAAAATGAAATTCCAAATTTATGTATTTATTTAGTAGAGCATTTAGTTTTTCTAGTTAAATACATAGTTTTGCAATAGAAAATAGACTGATATCTATTTGATGTTATTACTATCGGATCAAATACTCTTTTCTTTTTCATTTTAATCTTGATGCTGATTATAGTAAATTAGAATGTGGTACACAATTTAAATAACCTAAATTTCGAATAAAACAATATTAGAATGAATTGATGTTGAATCAACAATATAGCAGAACTGTAGAACCAGAAATGCACAATCATTGCAACACCGAGTGCGTAAAATGTACATCCCAACAAATATCCATAAGTTCAATAATATCTTGTATCTTAAAAAATTGCAATATTCAATATTGAACTAATTTGTACATGTTAATGTTAATAATCATCATTAACGAACATTAATTAATTATTAGGTATGGTATTTCACCCATTAGAGACAGGTTTGTGTTTCAATGACTATAGTTATAATAAATTGATATGAAGTTTAATTTCTTAGCATAAGTTGATTGTTGAGTATCAGGATTGATGATAAAAAAAAAACAGTTTTAGCAGTTAATTATTTTTTTCTAAAAATTTTAAATTTCTTTTCTAGAAACAAATATCACAAAACATAGAATATTATAATCTTTAAAAAAATATGAAACCTGAATAAAGAGAAATTGCAATACAAATATTAAAGTTTAAATCTAATTATTTAATGCAATACCTACATTGAAATAAGAATATTACACAAAAATTCTAAATATTATTATTATTATTAAGAAACAGTTTAAAATATCATTCCTATTATTAAAAAATATTCATCAGTGTACACCAAGAAAATAATAATAATTATAACCACTCTACTTTTCGGTATTGTTAATTTTATTTATCTTATTAACTAAGCATGAATACAAAAATTCTAGGAAAAATAATCGGAATAATTTTAATGACAAAAAAAAAGAAGAAAGAAAAGAAAAGAAATCTAAATCTAAACTTAAACCCGTTTAGTTAATTAATGCTTACTTTCTATTTAATAGCATCAAAACCAAAAACTCAAGAATATTTTTTTTAAAAAAAACATCTGCTTCAACTGATTATTGTTATTATCAAACATTAAGATTTATAAATTAATAAGAAAATTTTTAATTAAAAAAAAATCTCCCGCATCTTTAGATGATAATTAAAATATTACAAAAAGGAAAAAAAAACAAGCAAAAAAATAAATATACCCTTGTGTTGGTATTGTTTTTGCCGCGACATAAATATAAAGAGCAGAAGGAAACAATCCCTTTACCAGTTAGAAAAAAAAAATGAAAATGAAAAAAAAAACAAAGAACACGGACACGAAACTTTATAAAAATAAAAATAAAATGAAAAGGGCTTTTTTCATTTGATTTGTTTTCAGAAATATGCGAAATACGCTTCGCTTATATAACAGTCCATTAAAAAGTTTAATAAATTTTCTCAAAAAAAAACATAAAAATTATAATACCGAAAATATGATACGTAATAATTTGATTAGACTTGAATTGCAATTATATACAAAAATAAAGAAAATAGTGTTTGCACAAATTTTCACAAGAGAACAAAAAAAATAAAAAATAATTATCCAAACAGCCCGCAATATTAGTTAAAGCTAAAAGTTCATCAGAATATTATATTATGCATGCGGTTATTTAATTATTATTCCATATATAAATTATACAACATGGGAAACATATTAAAACTCATTTTTAATGAAAAATTAAAATACAATAAATATATACATTTGTAGCTGGATTGTAGATAGAATAACTTTTGAGTCCATGTTTGTGTATATTATAAATAAAACCAACTATAGGAATATTTACATTAAACCAATTTCTATTATATGTCATATAAGCAGAAAAGAAAAAAAAACACATAATAATTTCTCTCGTAACATTTTACGCAAATTTTTATTTTCAAAAACATAAGATCATATTTATATTCCATTAATTTATATTATATGAAAAACGTTGCGCATTTGGTCATATATGTATATTAAATTATTATATAATCCATATTCAAGGATTTTTCTTTTTAATAAACTAATGGAATCCTTAGATTTGGTTAAAATTTTAAAATATTATGCATGTACGGATGGGTTGTGTTTTGTATCCTTTTTCTGTTACATAACATTTTATACAATTTATAATATGTATTTAGAAAGTCGGATCCTTTAAGCTATCCATTCCAAATTTCATTTTTTAATATTTTTTTTTTTTTATTTTTTATTTCTACTTTGAATACGTTTTAACTCCATTTTCCTGTTACAATAATATATGTATCTTAATATAGAATTTACCTCACAAGTCACAACGTTACTTAGGATATGTAGATACGATGGATGTGTATATGAGTGTCTATGTAGGTATGTCTAATAATCCTGGAGAATATTTGTGCTTATATTATTTTATCTATTATAATACATATTTGAGTCTGATGTGATGTGAACGTAAGGAAGAAATTAAAAAGTTGAAATTCAGTTTTTTTGTTTGTAATTTCCATATGTTTATAAAAATTGAATGAGTGCATATCATTTTGAATTATAATCAAATTGAAAATGATTGTTTTTTTTTTGTCTTCTTCTTTATGTATCAGTACGAGTTTTGGCTCTAGACTTTTAATGTCATAATTTTTTTTTATACTATTTTCAGTTTTTCTATATTTGACATTTAGGAATAATTTAGATTTATTTTATTTGAAGTAATTTTTTTTTTTTTTTAAAAAACATTTGAATCATTTTAAGTTTGATAATTTATTTTCATTTTTAATCGTATAATAAATAGTTTCTAAATATCATTCAATTTCAAAATTTTGTTGTCCAGACTAAGAAAACGTATAAAATATACGAAACATTCTATTTGCGTTTTATTTTAATTCAAAATTTAATGTACAAATCTGCGTATTATAGAGGGAAAATAATTTTTTGCAATTTTTTTTTAATTGTAATATTTTTCTACCTGTTATGAGTTTTTTGCAAATTAAACGTGGAATATAAAGCGATGAAAATTTGCCTTATTTGTATAATTGTAATATTCAATAAAACATAAAAAATGTACATAAATATGTTGCAAAAAGAAGTAATTTTATTTTTTATTTTATTATTATATAACTTATAAATCGTCACGAGAGTTTGTCGCATATCCATTTTTCTTTAAAATGTAAAAAGACCTAAGGACAAAATGGACCACGACCAGTCAAACCAGGGTAAAGGGTGTGTGTATTAGGTTAATATCAATGCTGGGATATATTTATTTATATTGCAAATGAAACATACATACGTATGTTAGTTGTTATATTTAATTTTTCTCCAAACTATTATTTTTATTTATCTCGAAGGTTATTTAAACTTTATGAACATTTTTTATAGTTAATACTTTTGTATTGAAGATAATAATATTGGAATATTTAATTCAATAAACTGTTAATTAGTTCTTTATGTCTAATTTAATGACTAAAGATCGACTGATGCTATATGTTATTGCATCTAATTAAATCGCTGTCCGGTGTGAAAAATATGTCGGTACTATTTTAAATTGATTTTAATTGTTTAAGTTTTAAAGTCGTTTAAGTTAATTATATGTTTATGCATTCGTCACTTTCGATTTTATTACTAGTTATTATTATGGTAATAACAAGATGCATTTATAATGATACAATAAAAATAAATCGAGTTGTTACATTATATGTATTATATATTTAATATTTTTCAACAAAATTTCTACGGCTAAACAGAAGTTTCGATACTTCCATAATTCATTAATAATAATGAATTTGATGTGTAATAATTAAAATTTAATTTTTAAAATTAAAAAAAGAAACTTTAGAAATTTCTCAGTAACTTAAAAAAAAACAAGCTGCTAATGAATTGGTTGGTACTTCATTTTGTGCTCGTGCAAATATATATGGTTGATTTCGATCCATTCACAAAATCTTGAGAAAATTCTCAATCAAAAATAAAAAATATAACCTGACCTTCCACCACAGAACTGGATCCCACAATCCTAAAACAAAATTGCTCAAAATCAAAACATGTATATTTTCATGAAAATAAAATTGTGGGTCTTTTGGGTTTATTGACCACCAATGAGTCCGGAAAAAAATCAATACTTTTTTTTTAAATTTGTTCTTTTAAATTTCTCAAAAATGAAGTAAATTTAAATGAAAAAATAGTATGGTATGAAATTTTTACCCTTTAAACCATAATTAATACCTTCCATGCGAGGGTATGACCTTTTTTTTATACCATCTCGAAGTATTACTTTTTTTTTATTTAAATGATTTTTGGAAATCTTTTCAAAAATAAGAGGACCCATTGTTTTTTTATTTAACTTAATTGTAGGTCGTTTGGCTCTAGGATTGGTTTTAAAATTTAAAAATATATGAAAATGTGAATTTTTGGGTCGGTTTTAAAAAATCATATCTCAATAACCACTAATCCGATTTTTAAGTTTAATAGCGGGTCCTATTATTTTTGATAAGCTTTTCAAAAAGTATAAAATCATTGAAATCTAAAATGGTCGGTTTGAATTGTGGTCGGTTTCGTATAGAATGGTATTATATAGGTATAAGTTGGCAAAAACATAATTACTGTATTTTTTTTTTCATACCATAACAATGAATTCCATACTATATTTTTTTTTTACAACGGAGTCGTAAGATAATCGAAGATAATCGTTGTATAGATAACAAATGTCTATAGGAAATTGTGCATATTAAACTATTCGAACATCATTGTAAAAATATTGAATTTAATTTACAGAAAAAATGGAACAGAAAAAATTTCTTCAGCTTTTGATAAAGAAGTAATGATACTGATAATATTATACACCAAGCACAATTGATACATGTTTTAAAATTTCAATTAAATTTATACAAATAATTTGTTGCGTCATTAAAATTAATTTTAATAATAATTTAATTTAAAACATTAGAACCAATTTCATCAAATTTTCTTTTAATAATTAAACCCGTAAATTATGGGTCGCAAAATAAGTTAAAACTTTAAATCTTCCTTGTGATGGTTAATGATTTCCTATTAAATTGCTTGAAAGTAAATTAAATAAAACTATTAACAAAACTACAGATTTGTCATAAATTAAATTAATAAAGAAAATACTTTCGTATAAAATAAATAATTTTTGTTTTAAATAAATTGGTCGAAAAGTGGGATCTAATGACTTAATAGTAATTTTAATAAAATTAATCAAGCAAACTTTCATTTGAGTGATTGTACTTATTGCTGACAGTGGATATCGCCATTGACCACGGCGCGGCAAATCCAAACCTTTTTAGATATGTCGGAATATTTTCCATCATGGAACAAATCCAATTAAAGTTCCACATGATCCTGGACCATATTTGAAAAAATTCTAAACATTTTTCTGATATTGGAATGAATTTGGAAATAATTTCGTGAAATTTTCCAACATTTTGTTGGTTTATGTTGGAAAAAATTCCAACTTAATTTCCAATATGGAAAAAAACCAATTATTTTTCCAAGACTGGAAATTAATTTGGAAATTGTTCCACGTAATTTTCCAAAATTCCGTTTTGGTACATGTTGGAAAAAAACCAAACCCAATTTTGAACTAGGTCAATGTTGGAGCAGAGTACAGAGAATTTTCTAGTATCGGAAATTAGTTAGGAATAATTCCATGAATTTTTACAACAATTCGATTGGTACATGTTGGAAGAATTTCGGACTTGGTAAATCCTGTAATGGCGTCTACATAATGCCGTGTAGAATTTTTTGACTTTAGAATGAAAATTATTTATGAAAAATGTTAATATGATAAAAATAATATAGCAAATGAAAATTGGTCAAAGGATGCCTGAGAAAATTAATGATACATTTTTCGATTGGTACCAAAAAAATTATTAATTTTCTTTAAATAATAATTATATCGACAGGAAATTGTTACTTTTGTCCTGAAGGACAGCGATGAAAATGATATTCGTTTGACTTTTCACACGTGAAAATATGTGGAAAATTATTGCTGAATATTATAAAGTAATCTATAGTATTATACTAAAACATTCATTTTACATTAGAAATATGTTAGAAAAACACTTGGAAATGATTGGAAAGTAGTCCAATATTAGTTAGGGTACATAAGTGTGGAAAAATGATAGGAAAAAATTCACATTTGGAAATTATATAGGTACTTTTCGTTACTATTTTCCAATCAGAATTCCATTGGAATTCCAATCCAATATTGGTACGCGAAATTGGACAATCCATTGGAATTTCCAAGCAAATGGTCAATAGGGATTCACTATTTTTTCAGTCTGCTTCAGAGTATGTTTTCATTAAAAACAATAAAATGTATAAATAACAATAACGTGCTTATAATCTGAGGCATATA
>JAABKK020019152.1:29191-50628 GCA_011634745.2 Catotricha subobsoleta | reverse complement strand
TATGAAAATAATCTTTCATCTTTCATATACTTCACGTCAAAATCAAAACAATATACAATGTACATTTTTCTTTTTCTCTTATGAAAAATTCGAAAGAAAACCGAAATTTCTGAAAAATAGTATTTTTTTTATAAAACAACTTTTTTTCTACTATAATATTGAAGTGAAAATTTATGTGCTCGAATACTTATACCGAGTTTAAAAGAAAAATAAAATGTTTGATCTTAATTCAGACTTTAATTTCAATTAGATTTGATAGAATCAGTACCTATTTATTTTGGACTGAAAATGTTAGTTTACTTAACATAATAGAAGTAGTTTTTTTTAGATTTAGATATTTAAATCATAGACTACGAATATTTATTTCATGTAATTCGAAATAATAATTGTAAAAAATTTCAATATAATTGAACTGAAAAGTAAACAAACATTAAATTGGAAATTGCATGTAGGTAATTATAATAATTCTATGTTCATTTAATTGATTGATGAAATAAATAAATAAATAAGTAACTAATCATTGTAGTATATATTTTTATGTAATATTCAATTATTTCGAATTGTTTATGTTAATATAGGCGGCATTAAATAGAAACTTTTACAATAGATATTATAGTCATTATTTAGTTATAAACTTTATCTGACTCTCTTCTAGAAGCAGACTGATCTCTCGTGATTAGTAAAAAAATATATTCATGTGGCGCCATGAAGGCAATCACAATAATAATGAATAATTAAATAAATAAAAATAATTAATACAAAGTTGAATATGTATGTTGAACAAATGAACATATTACATTTATAATAGATTTTAATGTATTAGCAACGGCGGTAGAGTTTCTTATAAAAATAATTTAAAAATAAATGAAATGAAAAACATTAAATTTGGTTTTTATTGTTTTTTCATTTAATTTGATAATATAATTAATGTATAATATTTTTAAATATACTCGTACCACCAACATATTATTATTTTTTTTTTTTGTAATTTTATTATTTATTTTCTCTTTTTTCTTATTTAGCAAATATTAGTTAAGTTAATATCAATTGAAGTTTTTTTTTTTTTTTTACCTAGTTTCGAAATAATATTTCAAATTAAAATTAAATATATTTAACATGAACTTATCAATACATAATTTTGTATTGTTTTGTTTTGGTAGAACTGTTATCAAATTAAAGTTTTTTTTTAATTTATCAATTATTAGAAATGATATTTTGAACGGGAAAAAAAATAAATCGATTTTTTTGATGTTTAATAAATTTAGTGCAACAAAAAAAAAACTGAAAGGGCTTATTAGTGAAAAAATTTGCTTTTATTATATAATGGATTTCCGAACAGCAGATTAAATTTGGAAAATCTAGCCCCATTTGAACATTTATATAAATAATCAGAATGCTGAAAAATTTATGAATTCTTTCTAAATATTTTCATGTATAGTATAGTATACTTATGCGCAAATGAGTTAATAATTTATAAATATTTTGTTCTGGAGAATTACAACGAAAAACTAATTATCCCTTGAATGTAATGAAATATAATAGAATAAAATAAAAATATAAACTCACCATTTCTAATTTTGAAGAAAATCGAAGACCTCTTTTTTTATAAATAGTTTAATATGTATAATGTATATAGTCTCTCTAAATTCTAAAACAAAACGAATCAATTTATGACCATTTTGTATGATTAATAATTGATAAGAGCCTAAGAACTTTGAACAATTAAAATATTCCTTAAAAACTTTGCAAAAAGAAAAAAAAAACTGCGTAGCAGTTTATAAACGTTTAATTTTGGATTGAATATTATTGATAAAATTTGATTACATATAAATTATGAAGAATATGAAATGATTAAGAAAATTTGTTAGACGCTTAATTTAATTGATTATGTTCATGTACTTTCTCAAAGCAAAAATCTAGAAGGATTGTAACAACATCATGCAAACCAATATTTTATTTCTATAATAATTTTTTTTTAGTTTACATAATTTCAATTACTTAGCTCAGCCATTATGTAGAAAACATACGTAATTTAATTTATTAATTAGCTTTAATCTAATTGAAAACTATTTATATTAAATCAAATCATTGATTTTGATAAATAATATAAATAAAGTTTTGAAAATCTTCAAATTTATTCCGACAGAAGATGGAAGTAAGCGTAAAAAATCGTGAATTGGACTTATTATTGATTATAAATATCATTGAAAATAATAGTTCTCGCATAAACGTTATAATTATAAGTGTGAAATAAATATGTATTTATATTTATCTGGGGCCATGCATTTCTTCTAATATCTGTTTTTCTTTTATAAACATATAGATATCTGTTTTTTTTTTGTGTAATTTTGAAATTTTTATTTATTTGTTTAAATTTGATTAATATTAAGGATATAATATTTAATAATCATAATTTTATTCGTACCTAATCAATAAAATAATAATATAAGAATAAAAACATTAAATAAACTAAAACAAATTAAAAAGTAGAAAAAACCAAACGAGCGTTTTAATTTTCTTTATCTTACTACATGTAGGTATTTTAGTTTTAAATTAAATTACATAGGTAATATTTTTGTATATTTTTAATTATTTTAAATTTATATTGATTCATGCATAATTTGCAATGCGATTTTTTTTTTTATAAAAATTGTTCTATCTTTTATTTTACTGTCAATTAATATTGTCTTTAATATCATGAATGAACTGAACACTGCGCTCGCGTCACTCACTATACGGTAATTTTTAAAAACTTTCTGCTATCTTTCGTCATAATTTCTTAAAATTTAAATTTATTTTCTTCACCTTAAAATTATAAGCATAATTATTTTTAATATTTTAATTTTATTATTTATTATTATTTAAATTTTTAATATTGTTTTATTACTATGTTCTAATATAATAATATTTTATTATAATTAATAAATAAATAAAAGTTTTTTTATTTTTTGTTTGTTGTTTTCTTAATACCTAGATTTAATTATATTTAATTAATTTAAATTAATTTAAATTCGGCCTTTTTGCGTAAAATATTTTGTGTACATTATTATTTTATCCATTCACAATATATAAATGTGTATAAATCCCCCAATTTAAACACATCTTACATGTAAACAATAGAATAATTCTTTTTCATTTGATTTGACATACTAGTTAATCAATGAATATTTTTACGTATCATTATCACCACCGCTATTTTTTTGATCATCACTAGCTGTTGATGATGTTGTTGATAAATTAAGTGATTCATGTGATGAAGCCGAAGCCATCTTAGCCTCAAGAGCATGACGAGCTGCTGCTGCTGCTGCCAATCTTCCAGCACTTGAACGAAGTTCACGCTTACGTTCAGGCATCACAAGTGATTCAAACTCTTCACCTGATCTGGGTCGTTTACCACGGGTACGTCTACCACGTCGCTCACCACCATCGGCATCTAATTGCTGTTGCTGGGACGATGTGGTAGATAGATTTTCTTCACTGTGTTTAGCGACATCAAGATCATGTTCACTGCCAGTCACACTTCCAGATGTATCATGTTCATTTGAATGTAAAGTTGGAGTAACAGGTGCTGAAGTTGGTGCAGTTGTAGTTATTATTGGTGGTGGCGCAACATGTCCACCACTCTTTGACACTTTAGACGGAGCGATTAAATCTTCGAGATCCATTTCTTGGTGATGATGCGCTTGCTGTTGATGGTGAGATTGGTGCTGGTGATGTTGTTTCTGATGAGATTGTTGATGGTGTAATTGTCGAGATGGTGGTCTTTCATGCTGTGGGGATTGTTGTTCTCTATATTGTGGTGGCGGTAATGAATGTTGCTGTTGTTTCGGTGAAGCCATTTGATTATGATTGCTGCTTAAATTTTCTGGCAAATTCATTGAACTTGTCATTGCAGAAACATTTAAAGATGGTGGCAATGAAGAAGATAATGAAGAGGGAGCTATTGTTATTGAGGTTTGTGGTGGTAGGCCAGCAATACTTGCTGCAGCAACAGGTGACAATGTAACCTTTTCGATTGTTGTTTCACTTGTGCTACTACCTGAATTGCCACTTAAACGACCTCGTGACATAGCACGCATATGCTTTTCATCATTTGCAGCTGCAGCTGCCATTATATGAGCTAAATCATCTTTCGAGGTTAATGATGAGAGAGTAGCCTCCATTGCTGCTGATGACGATAAACGTGATCGTTTTGATTTTGGTTCATCCATCATACTTGCGTATGAAGATGATGTCGACGAAGATGACGTTGGAATTAATGATATACCTGAGCCCATTCCTAAATTGCGAGCAAATAATTCAACTTGTGATTTGCTAAGCTGCTCTAATGCTTCTTTCATTTCTTGATCACGTCTCTTTGATGAAGATGATGATGAAGATGATGATACTGCGGCAGCAGCTGCTTGAGCTGCCATTTCAGCAAACAGGGCTTGACTAAATTCGGGTGGCATTGGAAGTGGAATGGATGAATCTTTATATCCTTTAGATGAAGAAGAAGATGGACCTTGCATTTTACCTTGCGTATATGCTTGCATTGCAGCAAGATCTGGTGGTAAGCCACTTCTATTCAAGCTGTCCACTAGTTTTCGACGTTCCTTTTCAGCTTTATCAATTGTATCCTTAGCTGATTGTTGCTGAGATTTACTACCACCACCTCCGCGACCCATATTGGTAATAGCCTGACTAATATCAAGTCCAGCTGCCCGACTCAGAGATTCTATCAAATGTGGATCTTGTGGCATAAGCAAACTTTGTAACTGAGCAGCCTCCCGATTATACTGAGCAGTAGCTGATGCACTATTACGTCCCCGACTACTTGGTGACTGTGACGTGTTCGATTGCATTGTACTTGATCGAGATGAACTGGTTGTCGATGATTTTCCAGAGTTTTGCTGACGTGAAGAACTGGTAGTCGCAGATGAGGATGTTGTATTTGTTGGTGAAGCCGAAGATAGCGCGCCGTTTAATAAATTATAATGTTGCGCTAGTTGATCATAAACAGACATACTATTAGCATGAGAATATGGGTTCAAACTACCCAAACCAAGTGGTGTATACAATGGATTTGGGAATAAGAATGGGAAATTATTAGCTGCTGATGAAGATGATTTAGATGATTGTTGTTGGCTTGATGAGCTGGATTGTTGTTGCTGTTGTTGTTGTTGTTGCTGCTGCTGCTGCTGTTGCTGCTGCTGTTGTTGTTGTTGTTGTTGTTGTTGCTGCTGCTGTTGTTGTTGTTGTTGTTGTTGTTGTTGTTGTTGTTGCTGCTGTTGTTGTTGTTGCTGCTGCTGTTGTTGTTGTGATGATGATCCACCAGACTTCCTTTCCTTTCCTGAACTTGATTGCCCAGAGCTAGAAGTTTTTCCTCCTAAACCTCCTAAATTACCTAAATTAGAGCCTGCTGCAGCAAGCATTGCAGCTAAGCTCTGTGCATCAAGACCACCGAAACCTGCTAGGCCGGTTAAATTCGCAAACATACTCATATTGTTTAAATTTCCAAGACCACCCATTCCAGCTAAACCGGGCATACCACCAAAAGGCATAAGTAATGGATTCTTTGGATCAAATCCGCCTAATGGCAAACTTGACAGTAGATTTGGATTTAGTCCAGCCAAACCAGCAAATTGTTGCATTTGTGCATTAGCAGCATCCATTGCATTTGGACGACCCTTCTTTGAGGAAGATGATGATTGGCCTGAATAATTACCACTACCAGATTGTTGATTTGAAGCATTTGACGAAGAACGATGTTGCTGTTTGGACGAAGAACCCGATGATGTACTCTCTGAAGGAGATGGTTTAGGTGATGGCGATGATGGCGTTTGCAATAGTTCAATCCATTTTGGATCAATTTCATAAGTTGGATTTTCATTTAACCATTGATTCAAACGCTTTAATTGTGGGGCTTTACTTCCCGTTAAACGTTTCCCATTAATTTTATTAATGACAGCCACATTTTCTTCCCCTGTTAAATTCTTCATTGCATTTGAAGCAGACTGGCTGTTTGAATTATTACTGCTACTCATATTTGACGAGCTTGCATGCTGATGCTGTTGATGTTGTTGATGTTGTTGATGTTGCTGATGTTGTTGGTGCTGTTGATGCTGTTGGTGTTGTTGTTGGTGTTGCTGTTGTCGTGTTGAACGCCGGTAATCTGTACTACTTAAATGTTGATCCGCGTGAGCTTGTGGTTGCTCGGCTAACCATTTATTTACCTTTGCATCTTGTGTTGAAGTGTATTTTGCACTGTTATGTAATTTGTATTATTATTTTGTTTAAAATTCGAATTAAAATGTACATAATAAAGTTTTTAAATTATTTACCTATTAATATCAGCAGCCTGTTTCATTTCAGCTAAAAGTGCTTCATAAGTTTTTCGTTGTACCGAATTAGCAGGCAACTGTTGAAGCAATTTCTGTTGTTGCTTAATAAATGCTTGTGTATCAGCTTGTGCCGCTTGCGCAAATAATGCATTTAAACTATCCTTTGATGAAACGCCACTACTAAGACTGGCAGTACTACCTTGATTGCCCATAGTACTACCTCCCATTCCACTACCACTTCCAATAAGTGCCATATTTTGCAATGCTGCTAGGCCAGAATTTTGATGTGATTGTGATGAAGCCTTTGAAGATCCTGTTACAGTAGTTAAAATAAATTTATTATTAATAAATTAGAATAGCACGAATAGAAGAAACTTACTATTTGTGCCTGGAACACTAGTAACGGTAATAGTAAATGGTTTCTGGCTAGATTGATTACCAGATGATGTTGAAGGACCACTCGCCGGTGTTACAGATACGGATGGTGTTATTTGTGTTTTCTTTGCAGTGGATGGTAATAATGGATCAGGGAAAGTTTTTTGTTCTTTAGCTGCGGATAAACCAAGTACAATTTCATCTAACTTTCGACGACGCTTTTCTTTACCACCGCCACCAGAAACTGTTTCTTCAACGGGCTGCTTAAATTTTTTTTTTTTAAAAATTAAAATAAATTTATCAATATCATAAACTTCATATGAGTTGTTTTGTTACTGTTAGGAATCAAAGTAATAACAATGGGTGCATGTTTAAAAATAAATGGGAAAAAATCAGAGAAAACTTTTCTATTCGACCTTGCGTTTAGAAATTATCTATCAAAAATACAATACCAATACTAATAACAATAATGATTATTTGAATGAGGTAAGTCTCAGTTTAGAGCATTGAAAATTCGGTTGGAAAAACCATTGTATTTTGAATTGAAGCATTGAAAATATGGTATTGTATAAATGGTGATAGTAAAATACAAGCATCTTATTGGTTAAACTCGTTAATGTACATTCGCATTTGCTAAAATACAACAATTTTTACAACTGATTTTTCAATGCTCTAAATCGACACTAATTGTTAAACTTAGTACCATAGCTACGTATATCTGTGTAAAATGTTTTTGGACAACGATCATTAATTGAACATTTTGAGAATGCTGAAAAAACATATTATAAAGTTATGACACAGAATGATGAAAAAAAATGGAAAGTTTGATTACTGTACCATGAACAAAAAAAATAGCAAATGATATAAAACTTAATAGCAAGTGAAAATGCTATTGAATAAAATGCCTCAAAATATACTTAAAGTTTTTCTTTTTTTTAAATGACAATTTAACAAATGCTTTTCAAAATTGTTTTTATGAAAATTTGCAAGAATATCTGCTAATCATATGTATTAACCTTTAAGCACTCTCGCAAAAAAATAATAAATAAATAAAGAGTGTAATTAACTAGTTTTGATTCCTGATGACAATAAATTGTTGATTTTCCAAATATACTTACGCAATTATTTTTCTTCATTAATTTTGTTAACATATCGTCCAGTTTACCTTTACCGTGTGCAAAAGCAGCAGCGGCGGCATTAACATTTGACGATTTTTTAGACATTGAAAAATCTTGTACTTCACTTAAATCAATAGGATTTTTTAACATATCTGCTATGTTTACCTTAGGTAGGCTATAATTAAAAAGAAATGAAAATAATTATTGATTGCATGAACAAAAACAAAGGTTTTACTGTTTTCAATAAATATTACTTGAGCACATACCTTGATGATAAGTCAATTGGAGTTAATGTACTAGATGTTCCAGGTATTACAGTTGGTTTATTACTATAATTTGTCGCTTGCTGTTGGTTGGTCGATGTAGATCTTGTCAATGGTTGATGTTGATGAGCTGGTGGTGGTTGTAATGTCGAAGACGATGTACTTCGACGAGACTCGTTTGATTCTTCATCAGCCCATGCAGGTTGTTTTGCTGTTGGGACTGGTGTTGGAGTAGCTATTGCTGTGACCGGACTTTGTGAACTATTCAGCAATGCATGCAGTTTAGCACGTTCTGTTTCAACATCTATAGCAATATGCCGCTTACGCTTCTTACCACTTGAGGCAGCTGTTAACTGACTTAGAGTTGCAGCATTTGCCATTTGATTTTGTAATTGCTTTGATAGTCCTTGATCGGTTGTAATAGTAATTACATCTGGTGTACTTGACCTACGGCCGGTTTGATCAATTGCGGTTGATAAATGCTTAACTGTTTCATACAAAGGAATATCTAAATCCATTCCTTGACATCCAGTGTACGCAGAATATGATTTTCCAACGGGCCATTCTAGTCTTTCAATACTGTAAATTATATGACCAATACGTTTTTCTAAAGCAAAATCACGAAACCATCTAACTTTAATTGGATTTTCAAATTTAATTTTAGGTTTTTCCATGAATTCTTTCAATAATTCAGATGATTTAACTTTTACGAGTGGTTGTATGACTTCCAAATCTGGAAAACGAGCCTTAAGATCAGCTGCTTGTTTTTTACATTCTTCTTCAACAGATTTTTCTTTTTCGTTCATAACATCGTCGTCGTCAGGATCTCCCTTACCTACTACAAGTATTTCTTCGTCTTCATCTTCAATATCGTTTATAGATTTCATTATATTAACATTGTTAATAATATTATCATCTTTTTTAATCGTTAAAGATTCCCCAGCAACAGTATTTTCAATTACTTCACTTTCATCAGTTGCTTTAGTGACATCAGTACCTTCAGTTACTTCAGTTACTTCAGTTTTAGCTTCAGTTACTTCAGTTTTAGCTTCAGTTACTTCAGTTTTAGCTTCAGTTACTTCAGTAGCTTCAGTAGCTTCAGTAGCATCAGTAGCATCAGTAGGTTCAGTAGGCTGAGTAGCTTCAGTAGCGTCAATAACTTCAGTAATTTCAGTATCTTTTGTTACTTCGGTTTCTTTAATTATTTCAGATTCTTTAGTTTCCTCAGTTACTTTCAGTTCTTCTTCATTTTCTTTAAGCTCTAGTATTTCATCTTCTTTCTGGTCATTTTCTACGGGATTTTCTTCTACTTTTTCATCTTCTTTTTCTTTTACTTTTTCGTCTAATTTTTCTTCTAATTTTTCTTCGACTATTTCGTCGGCTTTCTCGAAGACTTTTTTAGCAACATTTTCGTTCATTTTATCTTCGAAATTTTCATCGATATTTTCCTCAACTTCTTCGTCGATTTTATCTTTTATTTTTTCTTCTATTATTTCGTCCGTAAGGGATTCCCCACTTTTAACTTCTTTTTCACCATTCTCTACTTTATTTTCATCTTCATTATCTGAAGCTTTAGCTTCGGTTACATCAGTTTCCATATTTTGATCCACTAACTCGTCCACTTCCATTTTATTGGAGGAAACATTTTCTGATGGCTCTAAAACTGCGTTATCTAAAGTTATATCGGCTTCATTTTCTACTTTCTTTTCAAGTGTTTCTTCTTCCATAGTTTCATCCTTCGATTCAGCTTTAATTTCTTCTGCTTCTTGTTGAGTGTCCATAGTTTCAACTTTGTTTGATTGTGCTTCTGACTCAGCAATTAAAATTGCTTCGTCTTTGACAACTTTTTCAATTAACAACGAACTATCACCTTGTTCCAATTTAATAATTCTTTCTTTGTTATCTTGCTCTTCTGCTTCAGCTATTTGCGTACGTAGAAATTGTTGTTCCAGGTCATCAATATATGCACGTTCGGCTTGTGCAAAACTATATTCTGGATCACTAAATATATTATATTCTGATCGATACAGACCATGCTTGAGTACCGCTCTTACTAACTCCTTATCATGCCTACCCGATTCCCACCAATCAGGCGTATCAAAATTATTCTGACACAATCTTAATCGTTCATCAGATTGTGAATTTTTTACAACTTCTCTTAATTTAGATAATAATTCTAAGCGATCCAATACTAAACGTGCATGGTCTTCACTAATATCATCAATAATACCTTCGAGACCTTTTTCTTCCTCTGTAAGTCGTACACCCGCTTGTCGTTTACACATTGCAATAAAAACTTTATAATAATCACTAAGAGTTTCGTCACTCTTTTTATCCAATTTGGCCATTGCTTTGAATCGCTGCCAATCAGGTGTTGGTACTGGAGCGCAAGGTTGTAAATCCACGCCATACCCAGTAAGTACACGTAAAAATTCATTTTCCTCACGTCTATTCCATTTTTTTTGAATAGCATCTAAGCGCACACGTTCACGTTCTTTAACAGCCTGTTCAATTTTTTCTCGACGTTCCATTTTCTGTAACAAAATTTACAAAAAAACTATTTAATATGTGTAAAAGAGAAGCTATATTAAATAAATGATAATTATTATTATTTCGTGTGAATGTTTGCACAGATGATATATGATTTTAGGTTTATTACTTACTAAAAACACATTTTTTTAGTTCGAAAAAGACAAAAAATATTTGAGTAGTTTTTGTATCATATCAAAAATTGAGTAGGTATAAATTGTTCAAAAGAAAATAATTTAAAATAGCAATTTTAAAACTTTGACAGATACATCAAATGATTCTTTTATAAAGCCAGAGTTTAAGAAATATTAAGAAAAGAAATGTTTTGCAATAAATATGAACATGTACTATGAACATATTTTATGTTAAAAATGTATATGTCGATATATGTAAGTACATAACGCATAATATATTAGTCCTACTACCAAATGAATGGTAAAAAAAAAATATATTTTTGATTTTTGGTCACAGGGCAAATTATTGTTTCCTTAGATGTAAAACACTCAGGTTTTTTTTTGAGTAGTTTAAAAACGGTTCTAAAGTTGCTCAAAAGTTTTGATTTTTTTTATGAAATCGAAAGAAAAAATGTAGTTGAAATGAGTTTTTGAAGATTGACGTGCATTTTCCATACATTTTTTCTTCGATTTTATACAAAACAACATCAAAGCCTTTGAGCAACCCCTTAAGCCTTTTTAAAACGTAAGTGTTTTACATCTAAGGGAACAATAATTTTTCCTCTCTCGTGGGAAGTTTAATATATACTTCTGCGAAGCACGTAGATTAAAATATTCAGACACCTTCACCACTTTTCTATTTCAGAAGCATATAATATAATGAAATACTTCCAAACTTTATATTTTTTTTAAATACATATCAAAATCTAAAAAAAAATCTGGTAGGTATATACAAAATGAGTCAATACTTAACAATTTTAAGTATTAATACAACACAAAAAAAAGACAAAATTCAAATAACTATACTAAAACAAGCAATTCAGCACACACCATTCCTACAGAAATACATAATATTAATGTTATTTTTTTATTAAAATATTTTACATTGACTAAATTAACAAAAAACTTTGTTAGTAGATCACTAATTTATATACTTAAACTTACGAGTGAGAGAAAAAAAAATAAATATTAAATCATAAATGTGTAATGTTCACTGCACAGATTAGCATCAATAAAAATTACTAACCAAATACATAGCCAATTTTTGTAAATCCCAATTGGCCAATTGTTGAGCATCAGATGGATTTAATCCCAATCCTAAGCTCAGCATTAAGCTAATATCAGCAGCACTTGGCATTTGTTGACCAGCTGATGCTGATGTATTACCACCAATAGATGAACTATTGCCAGTATTAACATTGACCATATTTCCCATGGTACCAGTTTGTTGCATAGACATTGTGGCCATATTAGCTGCTTGTGAAACATTAACATTCGACATTGATGTCGATTGTTGCTGTTCAGATTGATTTGTTACTGGAATAGATTGGTTTGTAAGTTGCTGCTGCATAGATGATTGGGATTGATGTTGATGTTGTTGTTGTTGCTGTTGATGTTGTTGTTGTTGTTGTTGTTGCTGCTGTTGTTGTTGTTGTTGTTGCTGCTGTTGTTGTTGTTGCTGTTGATTTTGCTGATGTTGCTGTTGCTGTTGAGGCTGTTGTTGTTGTTGTTGTTGTAGTATAGTTGGGCTTGAGACTGGTGTTGTAACCAGGGCTTGAAGCTATATTCATATAGACATATAAAAGATGTTTTTTTTTCTCTTTGGTTATGACTTACAAAAATTAGTAATATTTAACACAAACAATTATTCAAATCTAGACGATCTAAGTATTAAGATTTTCTTTTCTTTCATTTTTTTTTCTTTTAACATGCACTTTTTTCTTTTTCATTTGTTTTGAGTAAATAAATACGACAATCAAATTAATAATAAATACTTTATCAAAAACTAAATAATAAATAATTTAGATTAAAATTCTACAACAAAATCAAATTTATAAAATAATAATAAACAAATAATAATAATAAAATAAAAGATTTCTAATGTTTTAAAACCAATACTTATTTAGCCAATTTAAATAATTGAACGTTTAAAAAAAAAAAAAACATTTATGGTCAGGGAATATTTATTCTTACCTTAGCTTTTTGTTGTTGTTTAAGTTCCTCTTTTTTATAATTTCTTTGATACGAGGTAATTACACGGCGTAATCGAGTATTTAAATCTTGCATAGATGGCCAGATATGATCATCTGTAGTCGCGCCTGTAACACTGCCACTTCCACTAGCACCAACATTATATACACTTTCGACATCATCATCCAATCCTATATTAAATATGTAATTGTTGTTGTTGATGAAAAATTAATTAATTAAATTAATGTGATCGTGGTTTAACATGAAAACTATATCACAATGTCCAGATACTCACCAGAAGAACTTGGTCGATCGAACTCAGCATCTTTTATATCGGCAGTTTTTGAATCAGAATCTTTAGTAGCCGTACCATCGTCATCAGCATCATCATCATTTTCATGTTTGGAAATGACATCATCCTCATTACTAAATTAATGAAAAATGACAAATGTTAATTCGACCAAATAATATTATTTTTAATTGAAGAATCTTTCCTAAAAAGCGTTAAAATAACAAAAAATATTAATAATTTTGTAACCAACTTCATTTTATGAGTAACAATTTAGATAAAAATTGATAGACGGCTGAAGGAAAAACAAAAAAAAAATGCTTTGCAGATAATGAAAAATACAAATATTATGTAATACTGAAATGGCATGCACATAAATGAAATAATAAACAAAAAGGGTTAAACATGAAAGCAAATAGAAATATGATTGATTTTGAATGATATTCTTAATTTGATAATAACATGCCATGTAGCGACATTTTATGAATGTTTTTGGTGTTTTAATATAAAATACTTACAATCAGATTTTCATGTTGATTGATTGTTGTGTTGTGTAAACAATAAAAATGTATATGCTTTTCTGTCTTCAAATAAACTTATAATTATTGAAGATATTATAACAAAACAAATATTTCATTATTTGCGCAACAACAAATCACCATGGTTCAATTTTTTTGTTTTGACTAATTATTGGTTTAAAATTGGTTTTGCTCAAAATAAAAATAAACTTGGTTTTCTATGTTTTTTTTTTTTTTTTTTTAACACTTACACAGGATTGAAGCCAGCATCATCCACAGGACCCAAATGTGTGATAAAACATAAAGCCGGATCACCACGTATTGGACGATAATTTTCACAGCCGTGTTTATAAGTTCCAACCAAAAGACTCTTGTCACAACATTTTGGTTTCCACCAAGAACTTGGCATCTGATCGTTCGTGGGCGGCGGGCAAATTGGGAGTTCGCTACATGTGTGTGTGAATATGGAACAATAATAGACCCAATTTGGAATTTAGAAAAAAATATTTTTCATGTTTTTTTTTTTTTTTGTTGGTTTAGATTAAAATAAAATATAAATTAAAATTTTAAGATTTCTTTTTTTTATCAATAATTCTATTACCGAATCTTAAGAGCTTTTCATAATTTATAGTTTTTAAAGTTATTTTTTTTCTCTTTGTTTACAACTATGATAATGTAAAATTGAAATTTAATGTTTAATTTTATTTAAAAAAAAAAAAAAACCCCAAGGAAAATATATTTCTTTTCAAAATAATAAATTTAAAATATGGATAACTTAAGTTACTTATTATAGTCAAGTGAATTTATCTTTTCTTTTTTTTTTTATGAATTAAGTAGTATTTTGGTGCCCACAAAATAAATAGATAATTAGAAAGCAACGAAATATGTATTAAAATTGATTTGAAGGTAAATTTTGATTCTTAAACTCATTTGAGATTCGGTAAAAAAAAACTTTGATTGATTATAGTCATTAAAAATGTATATTTACAAAATTCTATTTGGCCAAAATATTTTGTTAATTTTCTGTTTAATTAGATTGAAATTAAAAATTAAAAAAAAAAAAAAATTAAAAAAAATATAAATAAATAGGGAAATGCAAAAACCAATTTTGTAGCTTTGAACGCCCGATTCGCCATTCCAATTTGCTCGTGGTGAAATTTTTGCGTTTTCTTTTTCTTTTTTTTTTTAATATTTGAAGGAAACAAATTGTTTTGTGTGCCTTTGCCCGTTTACAATTTAAGCTCAATATATTTTATATCGAAAGCAATTTTCGTAATCATGTTATTTTGAACAGAAAGATTTGTACTGACAAATTGTTTTGAAAATACTCATTTAAATGGTTTTGTAATTTTGATTCGTATTTTTTACTCTATATCAAAATGTTGATTAAAAAAAAAGGAAAAAATTGAAACATTTAGGTAAACATTTTCAGTTACAAATCAATCCTTCATATATTTTTTTTTTTTTTTTTTAGAATATTAAAAATATATAATTTTGAAGAAAAAAAAAACTTACATTTATTTAATAAAAGAAATTAATAAACATACCATATTAAGAGTATAAAAAAAAAATGGTGTAGGCGAACATTATTTAAATGGGGGCGTCTAAAAAAATTTAAGCTTTTTTTGGTTTGAAATTTATTTGGTGCAAAGCGCATAATAAAATATAACTAATTTTATAAATTGTAAATAAGTTGTTATTAAAAACGTAAATCAAAATTATTAACAATTATGTATTTTATACAGAAAAGTAGAAAAATAATGTTTAAAGACAAATATAAAATAACATAATTCTTAAATCAGAAGACAAATATAAGAAAAAATAAATAAGAGCGTTTCAGTAAATTGGCACACACAACACTGAAATTATGAAATATTTAAAAATTGGTGTGAAATGTTGATTTATGAATGGTTTGTTTAAGAATACAAAAAAATAATAAAAAAAAAAAAATATATAGCGCATTCCAATTATTACATTTCGGGTATGTAAGAACCAATAGTGTAAAATGTATTGACAATAATATGAAAGTATTGAAAAAAAAAATTTAAAAAAAAAAAAAACAAACAAACTATGTACTAAATAAACAAAAATGATTTTTAACAATAATACATTTTTTAATATGTACTTATGTGAAATGTGGAACTGGATTAATAACACACATTTATAAGTTACAAAAATGATATTCAGAAACATTATTGAATCAAGATATTCATGTAAATTTATGAACATGAATTAAAACATTTCTTATTATAACAATTATGACAGAGAACACATTAAATTATATGTAAATTAAAAGTGACATAAAATAGATTTATATATAATATTTTCAAGCATCCTGGAAACTTGAGTGCTATGAAATTTGTTTTTTCTTTTCTATAAATTCAACGAACGTGCTCATGACATTTAAATAAATTTTAATTTATAAAGTATTACTTTGTTGGTTGGTTTATATCTTGTTATATTTCACGAGTAAATATCAATAAAAATTAATGGTATTTTCTTTTACTCTATGGATTTTACAATATTAATCTTAATTTTTGTGACTTTAGGTATCAAGACTATCGATTTATCGATGCTATAAGTGATTTATGTAAATTGACCTTATGTTAGAATTATATAGATTAATTTAATGAAATAAAATCAAAATCAAATTTGGTTTTTTGACACTGGATAATAGAATATGCATAAAAACACAAATCTTACTAAGTGTTGATCTATAGCTTTCTATAAGAGTGATATAGTGAGAAGATGGAAACAATTTTAAACCAGCGAATTATTATTATACATATATTTCTTAAAATATATAAATATTTGATAAATATTGTTGTTGGTACAATTTTATATTAAAACTAATAAATATTCAAGAATTTTGAATTGATAATTATGTAAATTTGCCAATAATAGCCGTGTAGTGTTCATGATAGAAAATATAAATTAAACCAAAAGTGTAACGAAATTATATGCATCATGTCATGATAATATTAAAATATAATAAATACCAAATCAACATTATGAAACATATAATATTAATTAATAATAGCATAGAATAATGGAAATTTAATAATTTTTGTCTTTATGAGAAATGAAATTTTTTTAAAGCCATAAATTACGATCGTAAAAAAAGTATTTGTGTTATTTGTTGAAAGCGATTACTTATAGTTCGATTTTAAGTTAAGATTGATAATTAAATAAAACAAAGTATATGCGATTGTATATTAAAATTTAAATGAAAAGCAAAAAGCTGCTGACATTTTAAATTTAAATTAAATAAATATGTATGAGAAACTGAAACCTTCTTTAAACAAAAAATATGTATATTATGTATTTGAAAAATAACAACAAAATTAAATAATTTGGTTACGATCCAAAAAATTAATCATAAAACGATTGATGAATTAAAATATTTATCAACAAATCGATGTAATGGAAATAAGAGATTATTAAAAAAAAAAAGTTTCAACCAGAACAAGTAGTTAAACAAAAATATTTTGAAAAATAAACAAATGTATATAAAAAAAAAAGTATTGATGCAACTCTTTTAACAGAAAGATAAAAATAGATTGTTGTTAAGCTCACCTAGCACTGACTCCATCAGTTATTTGTTGAACCAAATCACCAATTACTTCATGTTTAATATAATACAGCATACGAACCCGTAAAAGTACTCTGCAAATTTATAAACAAAAAAAAAATTTGATTTGTAATTTTCCATTAAACAAATTGATTTAAAAAAAAAAAAGAAATTGAAAGGAACCATGTCTGTTTGAGACTTCTTTTAATGTGCACTCACTTATTGGCGTGACGTCCCAAATGCTTTTTGTACGGTGGTTCTAAATATGCATCGGCATCATATTTTTCATCTTTACTCCAATGATTTGCATCGAGTACATTTTGTGCTCCTGGTATTTTTTCACGTGGGACTGGTATTTCTTTTGGTCCTTTACCACCTTTACGCCCTTAAAAAAATAGTATCAAATCCAAAAAATTTGTTTTAGGTTAGACAAAAACACAGAAAAAAATAAAAAAATAAACCAAAACCATGTTAAAAAAAAAAAAAAAAATTAAAATTAAAAACAAAAATATAAAAAATCAAAATAATGAAAAAATAAGATTAGAAAAATTTAGAAAGAAACGAATTTAAATAAAGAAAATAGTGTAAAATTAAAAATGAAAGTGGATGGAAGAGAATTAATTGGACACGTAATATCAGAACTCACCTTTTGCATTGCGACCACGAGGCACTAAATTATGTAAGCCACTGTGATTACGGCTAATTATATTCACTTCACCCGATTCAGTGGGTGTTATTAAGTCCCATATAAAGTTTTTGATTTTTTCATCACCACGATATACTTGTAGACAATAGAGTAGCTAAAATAGAAAATTTATCATTTAATTGACGTACGGTTAATTTTCTTTAGATATGGTTTTAATTAATTATTAAAATTTGTTGCATTTTCGGATCAGTACAATTTCGAGAAGAGAAATTTTTTTAAGTCAGCGAAAACCTAAAGTTTTCTAATTATTAGCATGGTAATCATCATGTGAAAACTTATTTCTATAATTTTATAAAAAGTATATTTAAGAAAAATGCTTACTATAGCTCTGGCACAGTCTTCAATATCCTGTTCACGCCAGCCTCTTTTGAACTGTCCTTGATCGGATATTTCATTCCAACGGCCCCATCTGAAATATATGAATTATGGGTTAAATTATATAAGACAACATAAATATATTTCTAAAAATTCAATATTATTAATATTCAAGCTTACCCATAAGATAGAAGTCCTTTTTCGACTTTGAAACATTCTGACCTAGCCCAATTACCATAAGAAACATCTTCCATACCCAAAGCAGCAAGTGTGTCTCTATCACGTGGTATATAATCATCATGATTGATTTGTTTCTTTCTAAATTTCTCTTTTCGTTTCTTACTTCTCAATCCTTTAATCATTAAAAAAAATAAAATAAGAATTTTCTTAAAATAAAATCTCCTAATTACAATTACTTACCAATTCCGCCTTCTTCATCAGTTTCGGAATTTTGAGATTCTTCAGACATTCCATCTATTACACCTTCATCATGTCCATATCGTTTAATTTGTGTTCTACGTCTTGGTTCGGAAATAACTAAGTCTTCACGTTCATCACGTTCATTTGCATTTGGATCAATTTCAGCTTTCTTGGCCCATTTAGTCCAGAAATCTGGATCATCAATTGTTATGTCAGATCGATTACCCGATGCAGCAAATGAAGCCTTTGAAAAAGTAGATCCTTTTTCATATTCCATTGTAATAACTTGTGTTCGACGTTCCAAAATAGAATCAATGTCTTCTTCACAGAATTTATCGCCAGCATTATCGTCATCCATAACAGCGCCATATGCACCTTTCTTTAGTAAATCTTCAATTTCTTTTTTCGATAATTGACGAGTTCCAGGAGTATTCTTATCACTATTCAAACCTGTATTCATACTTTGTAAAATAGCTTTATCTAAACCAAGTTTAAGTGAAGCTTTGTCGAACATCTCACGTTCATATGTATTACGGCATAGTAGTCGATAAATTTTCACCGTCTTTTGTTGTCCAATTCGATGGCAACGAGCTTGTGCTTGTAAATCATTCTGGGGATTCCAATCACTATCATAAATAATAACAGTGTCTGCTGCTGTTAAATTAATACCCAAACCACCAGCTTTTGTACATAACAAAAATACAAAACGATCTGAATCTGGTTTAGAATAACGATCAATAGCGGCTTGGCGTAAATTACCACGAATTCGTCCGTCAATACGTTCAAAGGGATACTTTTTATAAATTAAGTAGTCCTCTAGTATGTCTAAGCATCGAACCATTTGACTGAATATAAGCACACGATGTCCATTTGCTTTTAGTTTTGGTAATAACTTATCGATAAGCACCATTTTTCCAGCTGAGAGAATCAAGTTCTTATAATAAGAATCTGGATCTTCACCATGTGATATTCGAGAGTCGTACTGAATTTGATCTTCTGCTCCATTTAATAAATATGGATGAATGCAGCACTTGCGCAATTCCATCATTGTATTCATTAAATTAGGTATGTTTTGAGCTGTTGTGCCTTTTTTCAAAAAAGAGAAGTTTTGTTCTAAAATTCCACGATAGTATTTTTTTTGTATGTTCGTTAGTTCAACTTCAACGATAGTTTCAGTTTTTGGAGCTAGTGACTTTTCTACATCATCTTTTAATCGACGCAACATCATTGGTTTTAACAATGCTTGTAGCTTTTGTACTTCACTTTCTGTTTTTAAGCTACCAAATTCAGTAAGAAATGATTCACTGCTGGCAAATTGTGATGGTTCTAAGAAATTCAGCAAAGAAAATAATTCATTTACGTTATTTTGTAATGGTGTGCCGGATAATAAAACTCGATGTTCTAGATTTAATTGACGAAGGCCCTCAAGTAACTTACAATTACGATTCTTAAGACGATGCGCCTCATCAATAACACACACTCGCCAATTAAAAAGTCTCAAGTCAGCATGATCTGTGACAATCATTTCAAATGTTGTTATCAAAACGTTGAATTTGTTTAAATCTTTAATAACTTTTCCATTGTCATGTTTGTAATAAAATTCATATTCAGCAAGCATTTGTTTGCTAGTAACAGAACCATGATACACAACGACATTCATGTCTGTCCAGGATTCAAATTCTCTTTGCCAATTCGGTATTGTTGAAAGTGGAGCAATAACTAGGTAAGGACCACGAATACCGTATTGATAACATGCATGTACAAATGTTAAACTCTGAATAGTTTTACCTAAACCCATTTCATCTGCAAGAATGCAATTATGGGTATTATACCATGAAAAATTTAACCAGTTTAAGCCTTCTAACTGATATGGACGTAACGTGTTATTGCCTTTGTAAACTGGAGTTTGTGGAAGCTGCTTCCATTGTTCAGGTGTCGGTCGACGTTTCGGTTTCCATTTGTCTTTAGGTGGGATTTTTGAAAATCTATAAAATTGTTCAATTTTAGATTCTTCAACATCATCTTGCAGTTCCCACGTAGAATCTTCGTAAGGTAAAGATTTCCATTTAACCAAATAGTGTTTTGCCTTTTCACCTGTCTGTGAGTCAACGTGCTGAGACACATCTAAAACACGGTCTGTTTCAATAAAATCGGGATTAAATGGATCCTCTTCTATATTATCAAATATATTTAATTGCTGCGCTTGTTTCATTTGGAATCGTTTAAT
The DNA here is from genome assembly GCA_011634745.2 of Catotricha subobsoleta. Classification (NCBI taxonomy): domain Eukaryota; kingdom Metazoa; phylum Arthropoda; class Insecta; order Diptera; family Cecidomyiidae; genus Catotricha; species Catotricha subobsoleta. The sequence goes on along the minus strand of JAABKK020019152.1, from coordinate 29,830 downwards.
TTTTGCAGCTACTCTACGATCACCTTTAAATAATTCTTCTTCAGTACGCCATTCACAATGTAAATAAGAAAAATTTCGATATTTAACATAATATTCATCAACTTCAACCATAATCGGTTCGGGTTTATCTTTCTCGTCTAAATCATCTAATTCATCTTTTTCATCATTTTCATCTGTCTCATCTTTCTCATCTTTTTCATCTTTCTTATCTTTCTCATCTTTCTCATCTTTTTCATCTTTTTTATCATTCTCATCATTCTGATTGCTTAAATCTTTTTCAACCGTTATATCCTTTTCATTTACAACCTTATCATCTTTATCATCCTTAGCACCTACTTTATCGTTGTCATCTTTTTCACTTTTCTTATCTGTTTCTTCTTCCTCTTTTTCATCTTCCTTGTCAGTTTCAATTTTAGATATCTCCTTTTCACCTGTCTCTTCGTTATCGACTGTATCGTCACATTTCTTGACTTGTTTTTTGACATCTGGAGATGCAACTTCGTCTTTTTTATTGTGTTTTGATTTCAAGGAACTTGAATCACTGTCATTCTCATTATCGGAATCTTTATCTGATTCTTTATCTGATTCTTTATCTGATTCTTTATCTGATTCTTTAACAGACTCTTTATCTGATTCTTT
>JAABKK020019141.1:0-19152 GCA_011634745.2 Catotricha subobsoleta | reverse complement strand
ATGTGCACGTGAAAGAAAGAACTTTCGGCGAAAGACAAATGCGCGCCGGATAAACATACTCTTTTCAGAATTTGCGCATGCGCTTTTCTACTGCACTCGCAATGTTAAAATTTTGAACACGTGTTTTATACGTGTTAAATAACCTCAATCCATAAAATAAAATGTCTTCGGAATATTCTAGTAGTGTGATAAAGACTTAAAATTAGAAAATATGGATCATTCTCAAGGTCATTTTTCCATTATCGGTAAAATATACTCTGTCAGTATGGAATATTTTATGATATGTTTTAATTAATATGTTTACAGGGGTCCGATTTGTCAATCATTTTTTTTTTTATTTTTATTATTTTACAGGAATAAATAATATGACGTATTTTAGAAAAGATTTGTTATCTCAAATGCTTATTAGTTAATAACAAATAAATGAAAACAAATATTTTCTTGCGATCATCAGGTAGCTTTGAGCTCCATCTACAGAACTAACTTGACTTCTAAACAAATTGAAGTCAAATTATAATGTGCTATTCCAAAAAAATACTTACCAATTTAATTGTCAATTGCTCTAGCGAATTGTAATAATTTGAAGTAATTTTACTTCAAAGTTTTTGATTTTTTAATACAAATACTAGAGATACTAGAAATGCTAGAGCAATTAACTATTTAATTGGTAAGTGTTTTGTATAGCACATTATAATTTGACTTCAATTTGTTTAGAAGTTAAGCCAGTTCTGTAGATGAAGCTCAAAAAAGCTATACTGCGATGATCGCAAAAGCGTGAAAACTAGTGTTTTTTGTTTGGTGAAATTTGTGTGATGAAAATATTCGATTACATTTATTTGTTATATTCCATGGCAGCAGAGATTGAGTTTGGTTGGATTTGTATATCCCATGAATAAATTAAGCTCTTTTTCAAAAACATTAACTTGCTTAATTAATTTGATTTTTATTTTTTTGATGAGGCCTTTAACTCAAAATTAGGCGGATAAATCGGAGGCTTTTTTCCCCCTGCTTCTGTGAATGTCTGGTTTTTGAATGTAAATTTGTAACCATGTATCAGATCAGATTTTTTTTTATAGAGACTTGCAGATAATTGAATATTTGAATGATAATATGGCAAATGTTTGCATTTCTGATTGTGAAAAAAAGTGGAAATACTCTTTTCCTTTAGGTATCCATATAGACGTTTAGAAAGTATCTCAAAAAAGTACTGATGAACACATAAGTGCAAATAGGATTTAAAAACAATTACAAATATTTCAATAAATCAATTACAAAATTAAATTCATAATTCAGCCCAATTAACGATAAATGTTCTTATGTTCCTACTAAATATATACCAGATACACAAAATAAATACTATATAAAAAGCCTAGTTATTTTTTATTCATTTCAATTTATATTCTTAACTTGAAAAAAAATAAAATAAAAATAACATGCAAGCATATAACAAGTCTCAATACCACTGCTTACACATTTTCATCATTTTAACCAAATAAATAATTCAAACGAATATTGGAAAGTTATTTATGTTGTTTCTGATATAATAAAATATTTAAGTTAACATTATATGGTGGAGGCCATCCCGAATATAATAATTTTGAAAATTTATATATCAATTTTCGGATAAATTTTTACCCAATCCTATAGCTAGCTACCTCTAAACTTACTCATATGTCGTTCCATTAAAAACAGAAAAATTTTCAGTAACTTTAAAAGTGAAAATAAATGTATTTATTATTAATGCTGCTAATATCCGATTCTATTTCTATATAATACAATATATTTGATGAAAATATAATATTCGATATTACCTCTATATAGAAATAAATAATAATAAATCATAATGGAAATGGACTCTGTAAATATGTTTTCATATATTACAACTATACAAGTACTGAAATATTAATTTTGAAAAATTCACGCAAACTTCTGATGTATTTTGCTAGTAAAAGTATAATTTTCCAATTTTCTTCGTTAACTCTTTCAAATTTATTACGATACATTTTCTATTTTGTGTATGTGCTGTTTTTTTTTTTACCGAAAATGACTCATCGCTATATTATGATTGATGATGATTTTTCTTTCAATCTTCTTTTAGGACATTAGTCTTGATATAAGTTAATAAAATATATAGGTAATATGGAGATGGAGAATAATGGGGTTCAAAATATATAATCTTTAATACAGTTCTTAGTTTCTTTATAAAACAAATACAAAAATATACATATACATAATATAATATGGTCATTTTAGTACGTGTATGTACCTATAATACATAGTTACAGATCCTTGTAATGCTGTTTAACAACCTATCTAATGTACGTATAGTTGCGCTTGAATATAATATGTATATCCGTTAGATCTCGTGTATATGCCAAATAAATATATGAGAAATATATAAATTAATATGAAGTTCTAATAAGAGGGTTGAACTAAAAAGGGTTAAATTAAGACAGTGACGTAGTTTAAATGAATTTCGATATTTATGTATTTTACCATTTCGAATAATTTTCATTGTGTGTTAAATGATTTCATAAATCGTTCTAGGATATAACATATAACCATGAATTCACATTTATTATTCAAAATTTCTAAAGCTGTCACTGTTGAATAGAAGCACACATCTCAATTTTGAGTTAATTTTATTGATAACGACATTGTTGTATTGAATAAGAAAAATAAAATGGGGTGCGAACATTCACATATTACAATTTACTAATATGAAATTATTTTTTTTTGAATATAAATATTTGGTTACTTGTAATAATAACATTTTACGGAAACGTGTATATTTCTACATAGAAAATAGGCGTTGATGCAGAACTGAATTTCTAGCATTGCAAATCATATAGGTCAGACACGTGAACATATATGAATTAACATTTAAACAGTTTTATGCAAATTTTCTTATTTGAAAATCTTTCTATAAATATTGATTATTTCTGATATGGTTTCTTTATACGGTTCGAAAATATTTTAGCCAAAATGTAACAAACTGTAAATCCTCACACCAACCTTAATCCTCATTTTTTTTCTCGCATCCCTTTGGCCTTACGCACATTTATATAATATAATACAATGTTTCCTTGTATACATTTTCTCTATATTTTATACTATCATTACAGTTACTACCTACAATATAAATATAAACATAAGCTTACTTGACGTATACAAAATATCATCTCATTTATTATGCATTCCTCCTTTTCCGTATATCAACATCAAAACATATATAATATATCTACTTACTTACAACAGAAAAAAAAAAAAAAAAACCTATATCTATGGTAATGAAATGTTTGCACAGGCCCTGAGACGGAGAAAGAAAAAAAAAAAATTCATGAAAAATTTAGTGATGAAACGAAATTGGCTTGGACATTTGTTTCCACTATCAAAGGGACCGTCATGGTATTCTCATGTTATTGATGAATATTAAGTTGATTTTGCTGTTTTTATTCCCTTCCTTTTTAGAAAATAGGCATACTTTGATCTTTACATTATACAGTCATATTAATAATGACGTTCATTGGTATTAAATGGAAAAAACCTTTTCATAGCTTTTGAAGTGGCAAAAACCAATTTAGAGTAACTCATTTTTATCAAAAAAAATATTTATTTATTTTTTCATGAAAATAAATCAAAATTAAAATCTATTAAAATAGTTGTATACCTTCCAAAAAATTTCATGAAAATATATTCAATAAAATGTTTAAAATAAATTGAATGTGGTAAAAATGAACAGAACATAAACATTGAGTACATTATGCACGACGAATTTCGTAATTCAGTTTTCATTCCCCCATTACACTCGACAACAAAATTGTGAAAAGAAAAAAAAAACAAAAATGAAGAAAAATAAGTGAAAAATCTATTCTAAAAATTGCGCGTAAATAATTTTATTGTACGCCACATTTGATCGAATAAATTTTATGAAAATGTTTTCAAATTTACTCCTATTGTTGAATATAAAATGTTATTTTAAGATTCTAAAGGAAATGTATTTTATGTAGAAAATCAACTTAATTTTTTTTTTTTTTTGGGGTGAATAAAAATTCATGATTTTGCGGATTATTTAGGGCGACTTGATTCCTTTTAAATTCTAAGTTATTTACAATCGGGAAAAAAAAGAATAATATAAATCTAAAAAAAATAAATATTTCATGGAGAAATATTATTTAGTGATATTTTAGCTATAGCCACAGTTTGATACGTGAAAAATGAAATATATTTATAGGTATGTACCTCTTAAATATAAAGTCTTCTGTTACACTTGTTAGAAATATAAATCATGCAATTAAATTTATTCTTTTGATGACTATTAAAATGATTGCGAAAAAAGGAAAATGCCAAAAAGCTAAAAACCTAAATCTAACCATCTAAAGATAATGTATTTCAATGGAGTATACAATATTATCATTACCTACTAACATATCGGAGCACATATCCAATTAGGTTAAAAATGTTTAATTTCGAACTCAAAGCAATTCAGCCTTTGATCAATGAAATCCACAAAAAAAAAATTGGAAACCATTAACGCTTGTGTGAGCAATTTTAAGTGGCATTGAATTTCATTACATTGAGATTAAAAAACGAAGAAAATCTGTTTTTTTACAAAAGGCACAGAAAAAAAAATAAAATAGCAAAAGAAAGAAAAACACGTGTTTATGTATTACATCTGTACACCTACAACATTTCTATAAGCTAGATATATAATATACAAATAGATACTTAGGAGTAATCAACGTTGAGTACTGCCACCCCTAGTCGGTATTTTATATTAGTATATTTCGTTCATATATATATATATATATATAATATATTATATACGAACAAAGTACCAACTATACCTAACTATCTAACGAAGGAAAATAAAAGTTTAACAATGAAAAATATATCAAATTTCAAGATTTCTAATTATCAGTATCCACTTGAACTTTACATCCCTCACAGCAGATATTTGTGTCTTAAGCACCCTCCATTCTGTTTATATGTATTCGAATTTTTTAAGAATTTAATCTTTTTGTTCTCTTGTCTAATGTCTATTATTCCGGCTATAAATGGAATTCCCTTTTATTTAATTTTTTTTTTTTTACAGATATTCTTCTCCATTTTTTATGAAAGAGGAATTTTCTTTTAAATATAAATACTTACATTTTTAACATTGTTATCCAAAATAAAAAAAAAAACAAAAAATAAAATAAATAAATATCCAATTTTCATTTATTTGCGCACTGATATCCTTTTCTATTTGAAACAAAAATCCACTTCACTTTTTCATTTATCCATATTAGATATACACAGATACCTATATGTAATATGTTATTATTGGTTCTATAGCACGTTTCCCTGTAACATTTAGTGACCATGCCAGTAGGTGCATTTATATCTAATCCTAAAAATATAAAGAAAAATGTATATAGAATTTTTTTTGTACATAGTTTTTTTTTTTTTATTTAACATTATATTCGCCCCATTAAAAGGCTTTTTTTCTTTTCTACGTTTAAGATAACAGTTATTAATGATGTAGCCTGCAGTGAAAATGTATGAATTACAAATTATTAAGAAATTTTCCCTAAATATATTTGAAAAAATGAAACGACAATCAAAGCAACAAAAAAATGCCTGTGGCAATTTAACATTGATTTTGACCTTTTTAATGTATTAAACGATTATAATAATTATTGGAAATTGTGTAATAATCATAAAAAGAAACAATTATTTAGGGAGTTAATGAAAAGAAACATAAAAAAATTGTCGGTTGATCTTCGATTTTTGAGTCGAATTGATGACTCATTTAACTCTTCACTTTTTTTTAATTCATTTATTCCTTATTAACATTTGAAGTGTTTTCTTTCAATTGAAAATTTAATTAGATTTAAAATAATTTTAAAAAAAAAACAAAAATAAGATCCGAAGTTAATTTTAAAATAATACACGAACTATATTTCATTAATCATTATTCTTATATTACTATTTAAATAATTAATCCGAAATTAATTTTGGATCATTTTCGACGAGTTCAAATTTATATATTTAGATCAAATTGATTGATTTGGTTTCAATTTTTTGGTTTACTTTTAAAGTAATCGCGTTCAATGGAAGAGATGCTTCAATTAATTAGTAAATTATTCAAACTACTCTGGGATTATTAATAGTGAACACGCCAAATAATTTAAAATAAAAAAAAAAGAACTATATTTTTTATTAATTATTTATTAAAGATTTTAATTTTTTATTTTTTAAATTTAGAAAAACGGTTTTGTTTTGTTTAAAAAAAAAATTTAAGTTTTTTTAATTGTACTGATAATTTAATTATTCCTTTTTCGATAGTTACGTTTTTTGTTTATTTTTTTTTTTTTGCATCTAAAATAATTTAGTTTATTGCTGGAATTATTTTTAATTTTGTTAATTATCATTAATAAATTAATAAATTAAAAATATTCATGAAATAATTTGATTTTGTTTAGAAATACATCGGCAATGTCTTTTTTTTTATAATTAATGATAATAAAGTTGTCTTGATAATATGAATATTTTGAATTTGAATTAATTATATTTAAAAAAAAATCTTTTACAAAATTATAAAATGCAATTAGGTTATCCGGAGGGATGGAAAAATTCAATTACCGATCAATTATTTAACGAAATTTGGTATTTACCATTTGTAATTCCATCGAAACATCTATTTTTATTTTGATTTTTTTATAATTTATTTTATAAATTTTTAAACGTATTTTTATTATATGTAGAATTGTAGGTATATACAGTTTTTTTTTTTTTTTTTGTAAATACATTTTGTTTTAATGATTTTCCAATGCGATCGTTATTAAATTGATAAACTTTTTTCACAATTTTTATTTTCCAAATTACACTCACTTTATACGGTTTTCTTTTGTAATGATTATTCCTCTTTGGCTTCCATTTTCAAACTGTCGAAAGGTGCTATTCGTTATAAATTTCATCTATTTTGCATACAGTTTGTTATATTAAAAAGATGGATGGTTAATATAAAGGGAAATTTATCACGTCTGCGCTTTTTAAAGTTAAAAATTTGAATGGTGAATATTTCAAGTAATTTCTGTCTATCACATTCTTTTTCTATTTTTTTTTTCTGAATGAATGAATGAATAAAAAACCGTGCACACAAATGTAGATTCTTTCATTTTAGTGAAAAGGGTTGCAATGCAACCCCTTTGAACTACAAAATCTGAATGCTGAATGTTTTTTAAGTTTTGATCACAGTAACCCCTTTGATTTTTTTTTTGTATATTGTGCAATCTGATGTATATATATTTATATATGTATATCGGTTTATGCTGTACTAAAAAAAAATTCACCCTTTCCCCTTGTGAGTTGTGAATGATGTTCTTATTTTACATACACATTACACATACTTAGACAATCAATAACTAAAAAAGTAAGACACCTTTTAGGACATTTTAACGAACAAAATTGCAATTTCTTTTAAAAGAAAGAATATTTTGTTGAGGATTATCTCACAAAAATTTGATTCTTATAAGTTATCATTGAAGATCTTTTAATGGATCTAAGTTGATAAATGTAAAAAAAGACATATTTCTTGATTTCTGCAGTCTACCAGATCATAAAAGTAAAAAAATATCCCATTGAATTTTATCATTGTGTGTAAAAATATTTTAAAAAAAGGGGTAAACATTTGATTCCTCTATTGCAGAATGGTATAGTCTATCCTAAAACAAGATCGGGTAACACTAATAGAATTAAATCAATATTTGCAAATAATAAAAATGGCTGATCTCTTTTTGCAGTTCCTATTATTTAATTTTTAACTGGTTTTAACTAAAGAGTGTTCCAGCTTTTTTTATATTTTTTGTTAATTCTAATAAATTTAATTCGATCATCAGTTCATTATATGTATGTATATAATGTATAGTGCATTAAATACTTACATAATCAACATTTTGTACAATTACCATATGATTAGAATACCATTTGAAACTAAGGTTGGTTTGAAGAACAAGAAGTATGAATTTGGAACTAAAAATGAATAAATAAACCAGGACCATTAAAAGAGATTATTTGTTTCATTAAGTGATATTTTAAAAAATGAGCTCGATTCATTTAAACTTTGAGATATTATTGAATTCGTTGTTTTATTTATAGAATAAAATTGTTTACAAATTTAATTTCAGCATTTATTTGGATGAAATATTTTGGGATAAAATGATCTGCTAAAATTTCGTTATGTTGCTTTTTAAACAAAGATATTTTCAAGGTGATAACAAATATTTACATTTTTAATAAGTAAGCTAATGTGTAAAAAAAACACTCTTTTCAGGATTTCTGTAAGGATTCGGTCTATTTTGGATCAGTGAAAAATGTGTGCCTATGCAATATTCAAAATTTAGATATCAAGAAGGAATGAAGGAATGCAGTGAAGTGAATTGGTCCTTATTTTTAAACTAACAACGCAACACAATACTGTTGTGTGGATTAATTGGTAATAGCTAAATGAAAGATTGTACATGAAAGATGAAGAAGAAAGGAATTATTATTAAACGAAATGACCAAGGATTGAACAGATAAATTACGCTATTTTGCAGTGGATTTATTAAGAATAAAAAGCAATCAATATACTTTCGTACTTGTACGCACAAACTTGATATACAAATTGACAATCACTAAATTGATTTATGCTTAGAAGATCTAAAAAAAAAAGCTACATTATGCCCCACAAGTATTTCTATTTTCAAAGTAAGTTATAACTAATTCGACCAAAAATGTGATCACGAATTAGTATACCACAATAATGTTCTTATTATATTACATTTTCATTACAATTTTAAAACCTAATTAATATTTTAATTTAATTATCTGTCGTTGAGAAAGAAATATTCTTTAATGATGTTTAATAGATACTCTCTGTTAAGTAATAAGTGGCATCCTGCTGCTGGCTTTTCCATAAATATTTTTATTTTTTTATTTCAAAGCTGAAATTTATCTATCATAATGCATTTTGCGAAAATTCTTATGTGACATTAAAATACTCTAAAATATATAATTTATGTTGTTATAAAAGCAGCATGTTTTAATTTAATTAACTATCGCAAAACCAATTTTATTTCTGTAATATAATATTAATATAATAATTATTACTAAAAATTAAGGCAATCCAAAGATGCATATAAGAAGAAAAAAAAATGATATCTATTTATGCAACTGCCATTCAACAATAAATTAAAGAAATATATTTTCCCATGGTATTTATAAATATTGCTTCTTAAACGGACATTACTTAGTTAAAGAGATAATTACAGTTAGTTGTCACCCATTTAACTTGCCATACAGCAGAATTTTTTTTTACTTGCTCCCGTTCCGACAGGCAAGTAGTAACTTGAAGAAGAAGCGCCAAAAGAAAAAAAAAATATGTTTTGTTGAAATGGTTTTTATAGAAACACAAAACATGGTTTTATGTTTTGATGAGACGCAATGGTTTTTTTTTTTTTTTAATATATGAATTGATATATTATGAGAGTCTAAGCAGAAATGTTGGTGTATAAATAAATAAGTTGATATAAACGATCAATATATATTTAATGTTTATGGTGTGGTTGAGCGCGATATCGTAATTGCTCCAATGTATAGAAATGTATAAATGTATTAAATTTAAATTAATTGAGAACCGACAATCGAATTAATGCATTAATCGGTAATAATCACAGTACTGTTGAAACACCCTAATCAAAATGTTTCTTTTGTTCTATTTTATTTTAAATTTATTTCAAAACGTAAAATGATTAAATTTATTTTGTTATTGTGCCGGATTAATTATTTAATTTATTAAATATTATTTAAATTTTGTAACTTAATTATTGTATGAATCTTTCCAGAAACCAATGGACGAGGAGCTGTTAAAAAGTAATAAGCTGAATCATATAGCTAGAGTAGTGTAACGGATAGTTGGCCGAATAGTTGGACAATTGCTTATAACTTAATGGGTAACTAACAGACAATATCAGACAATGTTTTCTGAAAGGCGGATAAAATAAGAACAATATTCTTATGAATATCGCATTGTGATCCGACATTTCGTTTAACCGCTGTGGATTAATATGTGCCACTATTCTGTTGATTACTCGTCGAATAATAAGCAACTGCGGCTAAACGAAATATCAAATCACAATGCGATGTTTTTATTTTATCCACCTTTCAAAAGATATACTGCCTGATATTGTCCGTTAACTAACCATTAAGCTATAAGACGTTGTCCCACAATATTCGGCCAACTATCCGTTACATCAGTAAATCATAAACATAGTGATGAATTATGTAAGGAATAAAAATAATTACAATTATTTAACGTATATTACTGAATTTGAAGCATCAATGATTCCAATAATCTAAGATGTTCACTTACGTTAGTATTGCAAATTTCAAAATTCAAATTGAAAAATGTAGTAGTTAAGTAGTCATAATATTTAAAATCGGAATTATAAATAAATACAAGCCAATAATTTTCATGTGTTTCAGAGGTACCAAATCCCAAATCCCAACTAAACAACTAAAAAATAAAATATAATACATATATGCAAAATGTTATTTAAATATATTGATGATCAGTACAGCAATAGGCGTGGTTGCAAATATATCATCAGCGTTCCTATACATTTTATTAATTCGCTGTTTTTTATGTCTCAATTTTACTTCAATGCGTTTCATATGTCTTTGAGAAAATCGCTGACAGACAGTGTCTTATTCTGATATGTTGACTAAAAAAACCATACATTTTTTTTTTGCTTAAGCAGACAATTATTGCACATAAAAAGGCGGATCGTATATTGGTACATATTTAATGTTGACTGTTATGGAATTATAAAAACTATTCTTTGGTGCCATTTTTTTTTCTTTATAAATAGCATTATTATTATTGGAATTATAATATATTTGCGACCTCTATGTACAAACATAATTGCTAATAACCAGCATAAATATATACTCAAATCATTTCTAAATATGATATAATTTCTGAAATGCAATTTAACATTTGAAAAAGTATTGCACATACCACCAATAGAAACCGCAACATCTACGCCAGAAAACCAGATGCAAGGGTTTGATTCTACATTTAAAAATTAAGGGGTGCATTTATTTGTTGTTGTTATTGTCGCACGAGTTCAGCACGTTTTTCATTATTTTACCTTTTTGACAAAAATAAGCGTATTTCTTGTTTTAAAAAAAAAAATGCTCCAAAAAAAAATTTAATGGTTTGATAATATATTAAGCAATACTATAGCATCGATAGAAACAACAAAAAAAAATCAAGCAGATGTTTGTTTGATGGCTTTTAACAGTTTGTAAATAATTTTGTTTTCCTCTATTTTAATGTTAAAACTGCAACAACATAATCCAGTATGAAAGTATAATGATAGAATCCTAAGTATGATGTAGAGTAGAATACTATAAAATTATTTGATTTTGATTAAATTCCTTTTAATCCATATTATACAATCAAAAAGAAATAAAACATCGAACAAAACAATAAACAATCAATAAGAGACATAAACAGTCCCTGGAAAACCAATTAAATACATTTCCTATAATATTTATATTATATAATGTCTCCACAAGACCAAGATTTAAGTTATCTACAATATCCGATATGAGCGACATATACAAATAATTTGTAGTTTCATTAAGTAACATTAAGGGCATTCATTTCACTAAATTCACTAAAAGCTTAAAAATGTATAATGTTTTTTCCGGGCATATAATAAAAAATGATGTCCTTCGTCTTCTTATTGACTATGAATTTATGAATATAAGCTAATAAGTGCATTTATAGTCATTTGTATGTACTCGGTTATAATTTGTTACGTGGAGATTACTTTTTTTTTTTTTACTTCTCTTATTGTAGGTAGCAGAGTACTTTAAGACGAATATGACACAAAAATAATTGAGAATCTTCATTTGTTCACATAATAGAATTAATTTCTATTTCCGAGATCCTCATTTTGGAAAAATTTTAAGTTCTTTGTTTCACATTTCAGTAAAAATATAATCTATTGTCAGTTACGACCTTTAGATTTATAGGGGCAGAATTACGTACACGGAATATTACTATTCAATTAATTTCTTGTAGTATTATGCTTTTTATAAAAATCTTTTTAATACTCACCTCGTCCTTTTTGAACGTGCACATCTAGGTTTACCAAAAGAAAGCTTCGTCTATTGTTCGCAACATTTGAACATACTACACTATATAGTTTTATGCTGTATTTCTTGTGGTCCACTACACTTATTGTGAAAAAGAATGAAACTAAAGTTACACATAGTTAACGATATAATAAGATGTGGGTAGAGGTGCATACATACCACATACCTACCTAATATCTGTACTTAAAAAACTTTCTTATTGGAATGTCTCGATCGAAATTTGTAAAATGTATTTAAAATTAATTTAAGTTTGCAATTAGTTTTTGTGTGTTTTACTGATTTTTGTTTAGTCGAAGAATGGAAAAAGAATTGTAACTGTACTGTACACATATTACGTGAAGCAATAATGAATAATAGTACGTATATATGAGAAAAGACGTTCGCTAGTTGAAACATTAATTTTTACCAGAAAATTTAAAATAAAGTCTGTGTTAACTGAAATATGAAATATATTTAATGTCTAATTTATAATATTCTAGTTATATAGAAATTATCTAGCTATTTGGTTCAATGAATAGTTGTACTAATGGACGTGAACTACTACCGACCATTAAATTACACATTACACATTATTGTTATTGACAGGACAAAAAAAAGGCTTCAAATTACTGAACAGATAACATAATGGCTATGACAATCTTCGTATAAATGCATAAAATAGTTTTCTGGCAACTCAAACAAATATTTATTTTTCTAAAATATGATATTTATGTACAATATGCAATCTACTGGAGTACGTTCGTAAACCTAACTATACTCATAGGATGACCCAGAAATCATAACTATATGTTCGCTCGTGAATTCGATGGTCACCATAATCGTTCCTCATTCATCTTTTCATAATGAATTTAATAAAAGTTAAAACAATTTGTGTTCCTAAACTAACTAGACTAACAATTTATCACGTCGGTTTAAAACTATGCCGGTAACTTTCGTAACGTGTGTACAATATTTTGATAACCACTATATAAAATTAGTAAGATTTAACTATGTATGCGTTCGTAAATCGACTAACATAAAACTGTAACTATAGAGTTGTAAAAATATAGCTATGAAATTAATATATATTTATATATATGGTAACTATCACCTTTAGTAACCATATGATTGCAGTTAGTATTTACGAACGCACTCCTGTATTACAGAAGGTGTGCTTGTGTTCGTTATACAATTATTTAAAAGAAAATAAGAGTAAGTATATATATTCCAGCTACTTATATGTTCACCGTTTTATTTTTTTATTATTATTATTATTTTTAAATATCGATTCACCAAATGACACCGTATTAACGTACCTTTCGTATACATTTTACGTGCTATATATCATGAAATTTATCTGATATCGATAAAAACCCATTTACACGTAAGGCAGGTATGCTTGTTTCATATATAAAAATAAAAAGAAAAAAAAAAGAAGTTACCTACTTGTATCGCGTGTTTGGATGCAAGCTTTTCAAAAATTCCAGTCAATTCGTTTTATTTGTTTTTTTACAATAAAAATATTTTTTTTTCTTTATTTTATTTTTATAATGTAAGTATATTTGAACAGAAGGATATTTTGTGAGAAGACTGGGTGATATATGGTATTTGTAACTACTATATTACTTCCTAATTTAATTCGTTCAGTTACGCACAAAATGTTTCGTGTAGGTTAAAAAAAAAAAAGGTGTATTGTGTGAATGATTGTATAATGTGTTTACTATCTAATTTACACATAATTGTCTTATTGCTATAGTAAAATAAGATTCAATGACGAAATTAGTTCCACTAAATGCCATTAGTATGATATTAAATTGTAGAAGAATATGTAAATTGTTTTCGATCAATATCACGGAGAATTATAGATAATTAAAACATATTATAAAAATATAATGAATATTAAATATGTTATAATTGGTTACCGTTCAGAAATTGATCACTTTAGTTCTAAGTTCATACTTGGATGAAGAGTATTCGCCTGTCTATTAAATAACTATAGCTGAATTGTTTAAAACTGAGCGCTAATTCTTGCATTTTCTTTTTATTTACGCAATGCAATATTCAACTTTTAAATATTTCAAATGTATTGTTTTTTTTTTTTTTTTATTGCGACATTGTTAACATTTTAAATAAAGTTGAAAAAGAATTCTTCGCGAGCAGCAACAATTTCTACTTACCGGTAAGATATTCGCATATGTGTCTCGAACCGTAACGTACAGGATTATTCTCTTTTAAAAAGTAAAGGTAAATACTGAGGGTGCTGCATGTGTAAGTGTAGGTATCATAAGACTAAAAGACATGATGTTTTTTTTTCGCTGGAAAATATTTTGGCATCTGGTAACTTATAGAAAATCTCTTCGAACATCGAGTCTGTCTATATGACGCGGACCTTTAATATATATTCAATATTATAAGAAAAATATAACTCTTGATTCTCAAATAGTCGGCTACAGCATTAGTATATTGAATGTAACTTATAATTTGTTGGACTTATACGTTTATATATATATATACAGCATCCTCGAAGGTATAAAGATAAAGTATAACGAGTGCGGGTGGTCGAGTTTCAAGTGGATGCTTTTTTTTCTTTTTTTTTCTCATCTTTCTTTTTTTCATTTTCGTATGTGAAAATCTGGACTGTAGAAAAAAAAATTGGGTGGTAATAAAATTGTGGAGATATATGGAAAAATGAAAATATAAATTTTAAAGCAGTAAAAGTAGAAGTAAAATATAATAGAAGTAAAGAATATGGAAAATGTTGTATTATGTATGTTGTAGCAGCAGGGGAATAAAAATTGTATAAAGTTTGAATTCATTCTAGATTTTTTTTCGGGGAGGTGTTTTTGCCTGCCCACATTTTCCTATAAAGTATGTACAGAATTTTCATTGGGCAATATTAAGCGCATGCCTCTATATTTTTATTATAGAAAATATGATTCATAAAAATTATGAAAATTTTAAAATAATAAGATTACTCTCGTTGGAGTTTTTTTTTTGTGTTTTTTTTTTAAAAGATTTAACTCTATAACATTCTGTAGCACAAATATATCTCTTTATATAATTTTATATCGATGAACATGTCATAATTGGAGCATTCTCTGCTCAATGCGGTATATATATAAAATAGATATGAATCGTACTGTGTGTTGCACATATTTTCCAACAGATATTTTGCTGAGAAATAATAGTAGAAATTTTTAAGAGTAACTGCCGAATTTCCTATTTGAGAAAAAAAAGGGAACGTTCAAACTTTCTATGTAAATATAAACGTTTATAAATATTCAGTTATATTTTAAATTAATGCGTTTAATATAATTTATAGAAAGCCGTGTATAACATACGCAAAATTAACTCAATTCCATTATTCAATATTCGTTTTATTCATTTATTTTCATTATTTTTTTCTTTATTTTTCATAATATGATATATAATTTTATGAATATGCGCATATTTAAAGCCAATGATTTTACGTTTTCAGGCTGATATTTATTTATTTGAAAAGAAAAAAGAAAAAACTGCAACGGCTAATTAGTAAAAAGTAAATAAAATAAAATAAAATAAAATAAAAGTTAAAGGCCTATAATTATTATTGAATTGATAAATATTCGAATTTGTGAGAGTATTTGTTTTTCATTTTTCTTTTGTATAAAAATTAGGTTGTGGCTTTTGGTGTATAGGAGGATATTGTACTGAATAAATAAATACTAAAAAAAAACTTTTTCCATTATACATAAATTTATTGTATATACACACTGGCCAAATAATACACAGCAGTCGTAACTTTTTACATAAATTTTTCAATATTCGTATATAAATACGCCAATCGATATTATTATGCATAAAGAATATATTATGCATATATAAATATACATATATATATATCTATATATTTTGTATTGGCTTTTCGTTGACAGAAAATAAATTAATTGGTTTACTGGCTTGTATAATAATAAGTATATATATCGTTAATGATTGGTGTTTTTATGAGCTCACAATTCAAATCCAGTTTGGTTTCTTGTCGTTTTTTTTTTTTATGTTTCAAATATACAAATACCATTTCAAAAAATACATACGAATTTTCTGGTAACATAAATGTGTGTGCGTCTACCTGCGATTGTTGATGCATTGGCGCCAGTTGAAAAATTTGCAATTGTAATGTTTGATATTGATTTAGTGATTTTTAATTTATATTACTCTTTGGGTATTATATGCCTTTTTTTATACAATTTCCAATTCAAAAAAAAAAAAAAAATTGCAACCGCATAATTATTTATACAGATGTACATTACAATAAAATTCTATTTACATTTACATCATGCATTTTGGTTTCATCTCTTGTATTTTAGCAAATTATACATCAATAAGTTTAGGTATATTATTTATGCAATAAGAATTAATGAATGGGAATTATAATTTCTAGTTATGTGTTATTAATTAAATCAATTTTTCATTTGTGGTTGAAAATCATTTGAATACGTTTTTAGTATTGCAAAAACCAATCTTGGCTTAAGATTTCTATGTTTCTTTTAATAAAAGTTTTGTTCGATGTTAATTCTTGAATAGAATTTATTAAATGCTGATTCACCTGAACATATATTTTATATGTGATTTATTGTAGATGCACTCCCCTCTATGATACTTATTACGTATTTCACAATCCACACCTAATTTTTTTTGATATGATTTCAGTTCAATGTGCAATAAAATAATCTATATGATGTTTATTTTTTCTATCATTATAATTTCTAATGGTAATGAATATTTTTTTAATGTGTCAGAGTGTAAATTTTGAAGTAGGTAAAAGAGCTAAATTAGCGAGTGAAATAAATTAAATAAATAATTTTCCCTGATGTGAATGCATGGCAAGAAAAAACTTTAATTTAAAGTATAACAAGCAACATATACCAATAAGCAATACAAACTAAATATTCAGTATGAATCAGGTGAATTGAATCAAGATTGAAGAATCTTGAACTATCGTAATATAAGTTAAAATACAAAAGATCATTTTTTTACCTCTGACGTCGACATTTACATCCCATAGTTTCTGCACAATCTATGCCATCATTTTAAGATGATCTTTTATAACTCGTCCTAGTAGCTAATTGTAATCTGGCTATATTATTTGAGATTTTCGAATTTCAACTACCCAAATAACTCGCTTCAATGCCATTTAAAGTTTCCTGAATGAATCGAAATTAATTTATAACTTTGTGGAAACATTTTACCAGTCTCAGATTACTAGTAATTGCTAAGAACGGCTATTGTTAATCTTCTGGATCTCCATCAGTGATATTGCATTTATATATTGATATTATTGTCGATTACCGATGCTGTTGCATATAGAATTTAATACACGTTGACTAGGATGTGCCTACTACGGATTATAAAAAAAAGCAGCTGTAGTATTAATATACATAATTATGACATGGTAATAATATTTTATCGCATCGTTGATTTAATAATTCTCATAAATCAATATTCCCATAGTCTATCGCCCTTACTATAACAAACCAAGCCATCCAGACGCAAATAAATTTATCATTGCTTTTAATTATTTCTCATTGCTTCTACTTACTTACTTACTTACTAAAAAAAACGAAAGAAAAAAAAATTAATGAAAAAAAAAAAAATCTTTTTATATTCACATTTTGCATTTATCATTTTTTTTCTTTTCTATATAATTGTTAATTTTATGTATTTTTATTTTTACATATTCGCACATTTGCTAGGTAAATTTAATTTCATGTATTGTAATTTTTATTGAGTTTTTAATTGCATTGTTTTGTGTTGTATTTAATATGTTGTGTGTTTTTGTTTTAGTTTTTATTATTTATTTTTTTCATTTATTATTATTATTATTTCTATTTTTTTAATTCTGGTTTTTTTTTTGTTTTTGTTTTATTGCACTCTCCTCTTTTAAATATGATATTATTTATATTTGTTCAGAGCAGATATACATATATAAACAAACATTAATAAGTCATGTTGGTGTATGTATTTCTAAATAGGATGTAGGTACGTATAAAATTGTCAGACATACTTGCGCGCACAAATCTTCTTCGTAAATGAAATTATTTTTTATAAAAACTTATTTGTGTTTTTTTTTTTTTTAATTTTCATTTCTTATCTTTGCTGTGTGTGCTCCGTGGTATTAAAAAAGTTTATTGTTGTGATCGTTTCGCTTGTTCGTAATGTACAAATATTTTATTCATGGTACTAATAACATGCAATTGCATTAAAGGTGATTCCATTACTAATTACCTTTGTTTGTGGTATTAATAATTTTTTTTTCGTTGTTGTTTTTACGTCAATATAGTTTTTTCTTGTTGTATTCTTTCTGATTCTTCTTCTTTTGGATTTTTTCGAATTATATAATGAGATTTATAGTTATTCTGTATTAGAAATTATAATGAATTATGAGTGCGCGGTTTTTATTTTAATGCTATTATATATATTTGTATTAATGATTATAATAATAATAATAATAATAATAATGATACAATGAAATTTATTTAAATGTGCATACGTTATTTTTTTAAAATAAATGTTAATAATGAAGTCAATAATTTTGAATTCTATTTGAAACGGTTCGGCAAGTCTCGACGGTATTTTTCTATTATGTGGTGGTTTACAGACAAAGGAAATATTGCTGTTTATTTAAATTTTGTCATGTTATATCATTTCATTCGAATAAACAAACATAATTTGTATTGTTAGTTGGCAGGTAATAAGTAAATGATGATATAAATAGGCGTCTTCATGTCTAACAGTAACCTTCTTTACACCATTTTTGCTTTTTTTTTATTTTCATTGTCTTTATTATTTCAGTGAAAACTTTATAAACGGAGTACTCTTTAAGATAACAAGACATCATTATATGGGCAATTCCACAGCATAACGCAAAATGTGAAAAATGAATTATATGAAATATTTTTAATTCTAAAATATTTCAGGAGTTTCTATAAAATTAAAGTTGTG
>JAABKK020019130.1:0-15306 GCA_011634745.2 Catotricha subobsoleta | reverse complement strand
TTTTTTCTAATTTAGTAGTTTTATAGTTAAACCAAAACTATTGACTAACTTCATAAATTTTCCATATTGTGTTTAACAAAAAAGAATGGTCAAACAAGGTTGTGCGCTTCACAGAATTTTTTTGATATTTTTTTTTTATTTATATTCATGTTCCATAATTTCTTACGCCCATAAACTTTATTTTGTATATTAGTTTTAAAACTAAATACGTATTTTTAAATGTTTTTTTGTTTCATATTTTTATTTTATTAGCAATATAACATTCTTTTTTGTGATGAATTCAAAGGGTATACATCAAACCTTTTTAACTATGAAGCAACCGGACCATTCCGCTTGTAATACGCAGTATCTTTTGTATATATAGAAATTTATGGTAAATTATGTTTTAGCGAATTATAAGAATGTGATAACCGAAATCTCGGGCTTTGTGAAATTTGTATGGATGTAAATAATAAATAATATTCAAAAGTTAATTCGATTCGATGCCAAATAAGTATATTCAATAAAATGCAGCGCAAAACATATTAAATCATTTCCGCGTAATAAAAATAGTTCGGCAGAGTGGAAAAATAAAGAAAGAAAAACAAAACAAACAAAAATTTTATTAACTAATAATATTGACATTTAAAAAAGCTCAAAAGAGCCAAAGTTTAAAAAGCTTAATTATCCCATTTTGTTACTCAGCTGATTTCAACAACATATACCTAGGCATATAAACGAATAACATATTTGTGCGACAGGGTGACGACTGACGACTCAATTTCAGTGTTGATGATCTTGGCGGGATATGTGAAAAAGACATACATAACATGCAATTTTATAAGCTCATTTATGGGTTCTACTGTAATTAATTACTTAACTTTGGTGCTAAATAAATCAAACCTGAATAATTCATTTTAGATATATACGAAAATCATAGAACATTAACACTATAAGTCTATAAGCTGGGTATTAAATTTTTAAGATGAACTTTGAAGTACTATATCTCGAGAACATTTAAACATTTTCGTATAGGATCTAATTTTTGGATTCATTCTCGTCAACTAGCGATGTATTGGTGATAAAATTAATCGTTGATCTACCATTTCAAATATATATGACTCAGAGCTTCAGATTGCGCAAACATGAATAATTTTTTTAAAATTTGATCTTCTTTTTCATCGACAATTAATTTCTGCCTTGTATCAGAAACTGACCTGTGTAGTGTATATAAGTCATGAAAATTACATGACTATATAGCAAAATAAAAAATAATACATTTTTCAACTTTGAGGATATCTCAGAAAATAAATAGGATTAGAAATTATTTATTTTGAGATGCAATAAGTCATTCTTTCTGATTTTTTTTCTATGCCTAAAATCCAAAACCCAAAATCTTTCAAATTCTTCCAAAACTCGTCAAATCATAATTAGCAACAAAAAAAACGAATTATTTTTATATAGAAATAATATGAATATGAGCTTTGTATAATTTTACATTTTTTCACAGAAACTTTTATTTATGAAAGCAATCGGACGAACACTTCTTTCTGTAAACATTCATTCTACCATCTCAACATTTGATACAAAAAATTTATTACTTATATGATTATTATAAGCTTAATCTAATATTAACATTGATTTCTTTTAGGCTTTTACCTCGTGATTCAGATGCACATTACTTTGTTGGACGATCGCAATTAATGGAGTTTCTATGTTGGTTGGACTATTCAAATTGTATTGCAAAAGAATGTACAACATTGTCAATTGCAAATTGTTTAGCTGAAAATATTCGCATAGACTTATTTGAAAATGTAATCGAACCATCAATTTCTGTAATCGATATGAATGCATCATTTATGTTAGTATTAACAGCAAAAATTATCAAACAAATTGACGCAAAAGAGTTTTGTGAACGTAAGAATTTGAATTTATATACTTTTGAATCGATCATTTTGAAATTGGTATAAAAAATAAATGGTTTCATTTCTGTTTCAGAATTAGCAAATTGGCTTGTTGGATCAGCTGAAGGGGATGAACAACATGGAAATAATGACTGTTTATTAAATATTATCATTGAAAATGCTCAAGATAATTTAGATATTTTATTGCCAACACTTCAATTTGTTGAGGTTGGTTTAAATTTCGTTTCTGTATCGATGGATACATTTGAATAAATATCAAGAAAAATATTATTTTTGATAACAAAGTTTCGAGTTAGGTTCCTCAATCAATCAATATTCCAAATTAAAATCTAAAATCCCATCAAAAATTTTAGATTTGTTTCTCAACCACAACATTAACAATTTTAATGTCTAATTTAATTTTAGGCATTGCTGGATAATACAAACGAACGTATTTTACACAATATGATATTTCGTTATATTAATTCACGTGGATATTATGATGCTTCGGCGGCCTATAGTAACATTCAAACATGGTCAGATGAAGAAGATGAACGTGAAAAACGTAGATCTAGTGCAACAGGACCAATCAAATCGACAACATTAAAACCAAATAATATACTTAAAGTGATAAACAAGTAATGTGTAACATCTAATCGCTTAGCTGTATGTATAATTTCGATTAAAGTCTAATGAAAATTTCGATTTTGTTTAGCACAGCTTTTTACTATTATTACCAAGACAAATTATAAGTGATAGTATTGGAACTTGCTATGAAGAATATGTTCAAGATGCTAATCGTCATTATAAAGTATAATTTTATTTGCATATTTTATTGGGTGTTCGTTTCGGCATTAAAGAACTGGCAATTAAATTTCTATTTTCAGAATTGGATGATAAAAACATCCAATTTCAATTGGCCTATCGAAGCAATATGTCAAGATAAAGATGATGATGATCCTAGATCACCGCCACCACAGCATAATCCATCCAGAATGGAACTACAATCTTGTGATAGTGGTATTTCTGAAGAGGTATTTTATGAAGGACCATTGCTTCGTATGTTATTTTTGCATGTACGAAATATGGCTAAACATCCATACGAATTAAATATTGCGGTTATTGCAATTTTATCAAAACTATCATTTTTGCCACATCCATATTTACATGAGTTACTATTGAATCCAGAGATACCATTAGCACGCGGTACAAATACACTATGGTCAAATATGCAAACATTAGCCAGACAATTATTGTTGGAAATTCCTCGAATTACTGGCTTTCAAAAGCGTATCACAGACACAGCGAAACGATTACTTATTAATCCACCAATCATGAGGTATATTCACAATTTTTGTCTAATCAATTACTACTTTTAATTTCTAATAACTTTTTATTTATTCAGTGAAACGTACGAAGAAAATGATCCTCTTTTTGAATCTCTGGTAGCATTAGAGGAATTTTGTAAGGAATTAGCGGCAATTGCTTTTGTTAAATACCATCATGCAACTGAATAAACAACATTCCTGTATTTCGAGACACTAACCACGGAAACTCTAAAAATCGGAATTCATTTTTCAAGATAATAGCGATCGAATGAAGGGCTATATAAAACAATCCTAGAAATATAATTAATCTACGTTTATCGATGATTAGGAATCGCTTATAAGTGATGTCTTTACCTTGAAGAGATCTGACCGCTAAATAAGTGAATAAAAAAAAAACTGATCAACATGATTTGTAAACTATTCGACCCAAAAATAAGTATAAGCTTGTTACATGATTTTTCTTAATCCTGTTGAAGTTGAAACAAAAATTCGGTTCCTTAGTATTCTATCTAGTTTTTAATTAAAAATAAAAATTTCAGGAGCGTTAAAAAAGAATGATGTGATGTGTATTTGTTATTTTGGTTTAGGGATGTTAATTGTAAGTGTCCACATTATTATTAATTATTCATCACTGCATTACGCTTCTGTTTTATTAGTTAATTCTTATTGTCTTATATTTTTCACCAAATTGTGCAACAATTGCTAAATTTACCTTATCCATGTATTTTTCTAGTCAATAAAATTAAATCTAATTAATCAAATTCTTATGCATTTATTCATTTTATTTTCGTCACAAATTTTGGAAAAAAAAAAATTTATGTTTTGTTTGAGATGCCGACGCCATTTCTTTTATAGCAAAATGCAATAATCCAAATCAGACGCACCGACATGAAATCGCTTCCAGTGCAATTATGTATAAAAAAAAAGAAGCTATATTCTGATGCTGAATTGAATTGAATGAGTTAAATTTTACAAATTATCTTTATCTAGAATGTTCGTAGATTGAAAGTTGTATCGTTCCTCTGTGAATAGTCCAGAAATGACGTCAGCATCTTACAATTAATATACGATTTACTTTAATAACTAATTTTAAAGAAAAATATTTTATTAATATTGGACTAATTCTAATTAATAAACAAATTTTTAAATTAACTAGAGCTGCGTGATATTAAAATAAATAATTGTATAAATATGCATTTTGAACTTTTACTATAAGTCACTATAGTAAGAATGGTCCCATTTTGGGTATAAGGCAAATATAATACAAAATGTTCCAGTTAATTTTTGAATTTAGTTGCAATCAATAATTTTTAGAAAACAAATAATTGCAAATGGCTGAATGATGACCTAAATGAATTTATCACACAGCTGAATTGCACAAAATTATTAATTTAAAATTAATTATAAATTTAAGGTTAATTGTGGTAAATTTTATGAATAGAAAAATTCTACATTGATAATTTTTGCTATAAATAAACTGGTCTTGAGCTTGAGCGTGGACTGCTGCTAATTTGGTTTCGCGGATTTAAACCAATTTTTCATTAATTCTTCTTTTTTTTTTTTTACCAAAAACCTGATGATTTACCACCAGGTGGATTTCGTACACGAATTGATGATCGTTGCTCAGACGAATCCAATTCTTCTGCTTAATCGTTTGGAAATTGAAACAAAATGATTTTTTTATTATTATTAATTTTATGTTTCAAGTGAATATATAGTGTTCATTCAACTACCTTTTATGGAAAATGTTGTATCTTGCATATTACGTTGTCCATCTTGGCGTGGTGCACGTGCTGTTGGTGTACTAGCTCTAGTATCTGATGTAATACTTAATGCAGGTCCTGATAAATAACTGGTTAGCGGTTCAATAGCCGGTATTTCAATTTCCAATTGTTCAATTGGTATATCCAAGTTATCAATTTTCTCACCACCATTTGTATGCTCATCACCATTTGAAATGCCATTCAAGGCGTTATAGACAAATGGTGGATAAACGGCAGTTTCAATAAAATTACCCTGTCCTTCGGCAACGCGAAGTAAACCATTTTCAACACAAACACGTCCCTTAACAATCACATATTCGGGTACACCATGACATTTCATACCTTCAAATATATTAAAATCACATGCTTGATGATGGGTTTTTACTGAAATGGTACGCGTTGCTTCTGGATTCCATATTAATATATCCGCATCTGACCCAACAGCAATACGTCCTTTTTTCGGATATAAATTAAATATTTTTGCTGCATTTGTACTTGTGATTGCGACAAATTTACTCGGACTTATTATTCGTCCTTCAACACCCTTTTCCCAAACAACGGACATACGATCTTCGACACCATTAACACCATTTGGAATACGACTAAAATCATTTTTACCCAATTCCTTTTGTTCCTTGTTGAATGTACAGTTGTCACTACCAGTTGTTTGAAGATGATCACTGTTTTGGTGGAAAAATTTAACAGAATTAATTTGGAAATGTTCAGTTTTGCTAGTATAAAACTAATAATAAGATAGGTAATATATTTTGGGTGTTTCATGTGTGAATAAATGGTGAATAATTTCATAATGAGCCAAACCAAATTCATGAATTCGTTAATTTTAAATGGAAATTTTGTTAAAAAGCAAATAAGTGATAAGTATTAACAGATATAGAATGTTATAGCAATGCATATGTATATATGTAATCTATATTTTTTGGTTATATGTTGCTGGTATACAAATTTCGCCACCGATTACTTCAATATTTGAATATATCGTATTCTAATCGGGATTATTGCATAAATAAAATCCATTAATTATTAACATAAGAATAAACTAAGTAAAGAGAGCATTTCGGCTTAGCCTTTTCGATACCTGAACAACATGTGAAGACTCGCAATATTATATACAATAAATACTGATTAAAATGAAGTTTTTTGAAGTTCTATTTGAGGCTTATTCAACGAAATCTTTTTTCGGAAGTACATTTCCAAGAAAATATAATTAATATAGTTCGAAGTAATCAGATCGGTACTCATTCCCAGCATCTAAACCAATTTTATTAATAAAGTTTTGAATGCAACAAAATAACAACATAATATAAAATTCATAAAGTGATCTATTTTCCAAAATATTCATGCAAAACAATGAAAGATTGATTCAAAGAATCTAAAATTCAATATTCCTCTCTACCACCACGAATCACACATAATATTAAATAAAGCTTAAAAGGATCATCGGATAACTAAGTATACGGACTATTTATTTATAAAAGAAAAATGATAAATGATAAAACTTACGACGCCAATGATTTTATCAAAAAATGTGGCGTTTCTGGATCGGACCGTATAGGTGGACTTGTAACATAATAAATAGCTTGTGTTGGTTTAACATCACGCAATGTACATCCAATTGAGCCAGCTAAGACCTCACCAAATGCTGTAATACCCCGTAAACGGGCTCGTGCTAATGTTTCGGCAGCCAATTTACTTGTAATACGTGTTATATAAACCGGAACTTTAACCTATATTTGATTTTCAAATGAATGAATCAAATAAGAAAATAACAACAAAACAAACATATTTGACAAACATAACGCACACATACACACAATTTGATTAATGTTATGAAATTTTGTTAATTCTTGATTAAATATAATGTGATATGTTTTAAGATCGAATCGAATTGATGCAAACATTTAAAATAATTAGTATTTTGTGTTTAATTGTGCCGCATGCTTTCTTTCGGGAAAATTTTGTGAATTATTTGGATGTAAAAAAAAAATCTAAAAAAGAACAGAAGAAAAAAAAATGGAAAGAAAACGAAATAATAAAACTCACTTGGCCAGCATTTTCATCATAAATGCTGGTGTTGTTGTATCTGGTCGTAATGGTGGACTTAAAACATGTGAAGCCGCATGATGAAAACATGTATGACGATAATTTGTACCGTCTGAGCCTAATGTTGCGGCCAATGTTTCACCATATATTCCTATGCCTTTATAACGTCGACGTGCCCTTGCTACCTCAATACCAGCTGATTTACTCATAACATGCACTACGTATAAAGGACAATTCACCTAGATTTTTGTGTGAGTTGTGATGTGAGGGTGCCGTACAAATAGGACAGGTGTGTGCAATTAAAATAAAAGTAAATAATAAAAAAAAATAAAAAATAAGAAATTTAAAATAAAAATAAAAATTAGATTGTTTCAACGATGCTTGCTAAAGATCTTTTTTGTATTTTAAACATCAGAAACTCTATTTTCGATTCTGAAAATTCATCAAAAACTAAAATTTATTATCTCTATAATTTAGTTAGATGATAAATCTCAGTTACTTCATGGTTTTCAAAACAATTAATTTAATTCGATGTTCGAAAGACAATGACTAAAAATCTGTTAAGGTGGTTATTCCAAATTAGTTTATCATAGACTGAATTATAAGCAGAACATGATTTTAGATGTGAGGATAAGGTAAAAATCTATTATCACCGTTAAGAACATAATTCTCATTCGCACTCACATCTAAAATCTCATTGAGTTTCTAATTCAGTCTATGATAAACTAATGTGGGATAATGGCCTAACATAACTTCTTTAATCCATAAACTAAACATGATACAAACAATCTTATAATACAAAAATATTTTCAATCAAAAAATAGACAAATCATAAAAATGATAGAAAAACCATGCGTGGATTCCTTAATATACAAGTTGAATTGTCTTTGAAAAAGGTGTCGCAAAAGTACCTAACAATCATTTGTTCATTTAAATCAAATTAATAATCACCTGATGGGCAATAATACAGGCTCGATTGACTGCCTCTGCTTCAACTTCCTCATTTCTAGAAAGTTCATGACCTTCTGGACCCGTCACACCAGCTTTTAATAGTTTTTCAACATTTTTTGCAATAATACTGCCATTTTCAGCATGAACCTAAAAAAGAAGACGAATATTTTTTTAATAAAACACTTTCAAAACGACTATATAATAATTTTTTAATTTTACCTGTGCAACTGCACCTAGCTCTTTACAATGTTCAAATGCTTCATATAGTTCAGTGTCATCAAGTTGATAAATTCCTTTATAAGCAAGAAACATTTTAAATGAATTAATGCCACGTTCTTCAACCAAAATTTTCATTTCATCTTGTACAGATTTGGACCACCATGTGACTGCCACATGCAAGCCATAATCACAGCAAACTTTTGGATCGGCCCAACTTCTCCATTGATCATATGCTTCAATTAATGATTGACCTTTGTTTGGTACAACAAAATCAACTACAAAAGAAAAACGAAATAAGAAATGTTCAATAACCACAAATCTACAAATTGTACATACAAAACATGCAAATATGTTTTTATTAAAAAAAAAACCTACTTATTGTAGTTGTTCCACCAGCTACCGCTGCCTTTGTACCTTGATAAAAATCATCAACAGCAACCGTACCACCAAAAGGAAATTGCATATGTGTATGTGGATCAATGCCACCGGGTAATACAAGTCTATTGGATGCATCGATTATACGTACTCCGCCTGGTACAACAAAATCGGAACTAGGTCCAACGTACTTAATGACACCATCTTCAATATAAATATCAGCTGCAAATATGCCATCGTGATTTACCACCTGACCACGTTTTATATAAAGTCGATTTTGAGCACTCTGCAAAAAAAAATAAAATAAACGTTCTTATTGTATTAGATTTCATGTTTAATCTTCCGAAATTCAAAAAATAATAATATATACAACGAAACGGTAGGTTGGTGGCAGTTATTATTGATTAAAATATTAAACCTATATATTAAAGTATCGTAGAATTAGAATTATAGAATGTGGTATACGATGTTTATCTAAAAAGTAGATACTATTATGAACAATACGAAAATTAATATTTCGTCCTATATTTACTGGTTCTATTAATGCGGCGCTGAGGGCTACGTATTAAACAGGACTACGAGTCGAATTTGATATAATTTTTAATATGTAATACTAAGAACTTTTTTATGGCTGGTCACAAAAGCTATTTAATTTTGGTTGATATTTGTTAATCGTTTTTTTTTTTGTATACGTAACTATAACTTTAGATGTAGATATCGCAAAAACAAAATCCTGGATTATTTGAATTTTTTATGACTACTTTAATAATGACCGAATATCCTATACTCATGGTCTGGTCCCAAAATTTTCAGAAGTACTCTCAGTTCTTTTTTAGTCTAAAACAAAATTTTCTGCACGACGCCTCTACCTACCATCTCCAGACTTTCAGAATAACCTAGGTGGTTCAAAAAAGCGCCCGTTTTTTTTTTCTATAATAATTTTTCCGAGCTACGGTTCCAAATATTAGTGTCCAGTTCAGATTATCTAGGGTTTTGTTTTTGCGATTACTGGATCAAAAGTTATACATTATACATAAATTATGGCCGTATTATCGCGGAAATCAAATTTTTCATTTAAAATATAATCAAAAAATAAATCACCTATTATAATACGCTGAAAATTATCAGTTGTTTAATGATCTTAATGATTAAATAAAATACAAAAATTTATTGAGTAAAAACTTATAAACATAAAAAAAACATGACAGAATTCCATTTCAAATTTTAAAAAAATCATATCATTACTGACATAGAAGTCTGATTTGGATCATATTAGGCTCGTTGGAAAGGTAATTTAGATCTCTAACTGAATAAACTATCACTGCATTGGTTATAGATAGACCTTTCTATTTTTACAATGGTTGGTTGAACAATTTTAGGTATGTATCAGCTTCTCGAAATTTACTAGGTACCGAAAATTCTATAGATTAAAATAATGGGATCCTTCTTTTGGTATTTTTTTTTGTACTTGATCTTGATCACGATAGAGTTTATTCATTTTTATACAATAGTAATAAAGGTTTGAATAAACAGCACGCGTGTATGAGTAATTTGATCTAGAGCAAAAATGTCACTGATCCAGATCAAGCACAAAAAAAAACTTACCAAAAGAACAACAATAGTACCTATAATAACATTATGATTTTATAATTTTACTTAATTTATTTCTTATAGTTACATAGTTTGCAATCATTTTTTTAAAATTAGAAATTGTATATAGATTTATAGAAATCAAGTAATGTTAAATAGCGCTAGATTTAGATAAATGCAAAATTTTCCAATGAGAAACCTATGAAACCATGCATTGAAACGAACATAATTTAATTTAATTACAAGTTATCACTAATAACAAATTTATAATTTATGAAAACTAAATGCTCTGGTCTCTGACGTAGCCTAAAGCAAAAAATAGATAAAAAATAATTTATACAAAATACACAATATTTATACACAAACAACATATTGAATGTTGAGGTATGATTAACATAATGTAAATTAAGGTTCAGCACCTCTATTTCAAAACCAAAAAAAATATTCACATAAATTGAGCATTGTAATTTTAAACCAACAGTTAAAGTAAGTAGTTAACATTCATTCATAACGCGATCCATACAAATTCAATTTAACATCCGTTTATTTTTTTTTATTTTTTTATTGTAGTATGTAGGTACTTATTATTTTAAGCAAACATGTTTATTGTTAGAAGTAATAACTATTCATCATAAACAAAATACAATTCCATATAAACAAAACCGACACAACCGATTTTATTAAAAAAACGATGTCTTTTAATTACGAAAATTGTTATATCTAATAAGTATCCCAATTAAGTAGTTACTTATTAGAGCTTTACTTACGTGAACATAATTAGAAAATAAATAATGTAACTAGTATTGTAAAATCATATCTCTATAAATATAATTACCTGGAGATGAATGGGAACCTTTTTCACAGGTGTTGGTTGCGTCATTGTTGTTTAATAAGCAAATGCTAGTAATTTATTCCAATTTTGAAAATTATTTTATGCGTTGCACTTTATTTTTAGTTACTGAATTCGATTTCCTATAAATTTGCTTATGATCTAATTTTAAAACGCACTTATCAAATATTTTTAAACTGAGTATTTAAGTAAGTATATGAATATATAAATAGTTTTGTTGGATGAAAATGCGCACAAATATTTTACAGTTCTTTTTTTCTCTAGAAATTATGATGTTAGCAAACCTTTTTTTTAAAAAATAAAAAATAAAAAATAAAAACAAAATTATATTTAATTGGTGTGCAGACATGAGTTACTGGTCTATTTCACAGTTTTAACAAATTTCATACTGGTTGAATTTGACGTAGTAAACCATTCGAATATGAGCATAAATTAAGGCAAATTAACATATACTTAGTTTACGGGTCGATCAAATATGTTTTGCGAGTTTTTACGTCTGGAAATTTGTAAAATTTTTACTTGAACTATAAAACAAGAATTTTTGAATGAAGGTCATTTCAACGAGTACGTAGAAATATATATGAGGGGCATCACAGAAATGATTTTGTCCGTTTTCAGATATACTTTAAGAAAAGAATGATTTTGAAGTATCTTGAAGAACAGAAGAAAGATAAAAATCATATTCAGAATAATCCACAAATATTTCCATATTTTAAATTTTCGTTAGGGCCATGAAAGAAGTAGATAGATATGGTTTTAAAATGCAGTTCTATCTTTAATAACTTCATGAATCAACAAAAACATTACTAAACGTCCATTTTCTATCATTAACTTATATTTTTACCATTTACGAAATTATAAACGTTCGCACAACATAATCACAAAGGTCTAGTCTTTATGTCGGAAAGCGACTTTATAATGTATAACATTTGCACAATCTAAAAATGAACCGCATGTATACAGGTGTTTGTAAATGTTCTTATAGATCTATATAGATAAATAGAAATATAGAAAACATAATATACGTTGGATACGGTTAGCTGAAATTACGCTCTTTTTTTATATATATATTATATATATATGTAATGTATATACAATACAATATACATTATATACATATATAATGCTATGGTTATGGTTAGAAGAAGAATTAGAGAAAAAAAATCATTTCCGTTGTGCGATATATTATAAAACATATATATATATATAAATATTTATTGTTTATTAGCATCAGTTTTATGGTGCATTGCTTTATATTATACTCAATATTGTACTTCAATTATTCTTTCATAGCCAACCCGAATAACAGCACTTTACTTGATAATACAAAAAATATTTCATTTAAAATTGTAACCATTCAATTTCTATTCAGGTTCATTTGTGTTTTATTTAAAATATTAAATAAAAAAAATATTGTCACGGAAAAATTATTAAAATTATCGTAAGAGAATTTCCATTCTTACGCCATAGGCCTAATATGGAAATGTTCTAATCAGTACAAATTCTCTTTTTCGATATACCATATTGCACAGTATGCACTTTTTCTTTTTATTAACATTTTTTTAAAAATTTTAATTTAGTTATTTGCATTATATTTCTTTGTGTGATAGTTTGGAAACTCCATTTAAAGAAGCTTGTGAAAAAGGCATTCTTCTTTCTTCAAATTAGAAATAAGGCACAGAACCTTCAAAATATATTGGGACTAATAGTTTAAGGTATACAATCTTTTATACCCAGACACAGTATATTCTATATAATTTATTAACAAGCGCTCGACTATATAATTTATTTAATCCTATGTAGCATGTCTTGTGTGGGCTACGATCCATTAAAAACTGTCTGACTATGACTGCCAGTTCTTTTTTCTTCTTTTTTTTTTTTTTTTAATTAATACGCATTTTGCGTGCATGTGAATTAACAAAATGTCATACTTAATTTTATTTATTAAATATGCAATTAAAACATTTAGTATCGACTTGAAAGCGGTAACTAACAACACATTTAATATTATTTTAACAAATCTATATGCCAAAAATGAAAATTAGTCATAAGCACGTAACATAGAAAAAAAATAAATATTCAATGGGTTTTAGGCTGGCTGTTGAGTGCGCATATACACAGTTTTTCGATGTGGCCTGAGAAAGTTGACTATATGAATAATGATTGAAAAATATTAAAAATATGAATATTTTCATATTATTTATAGACTAAATCGAAAGCAGAGCTTAAAATAAATGGGGTGCGTGGTTGTGATGTAAATATCTTCTATTTTATTTAAAAATAAAAATAAAAATTCAATAAGATATTTTATGCATGTGAATTGTTAATCGCATCATAATATACAAATAAGAAAGTTCAATGGCCGACCACCGACACACTCTGTTTACATTATATGCATACTTGCTTACAAGATTTTATTTCAACCCCAAGGTATTTGAAGACATTTTAGGGTTGAAATTGGCTCAACATAATGGGATTAAAAAGAGAATCCATTTAATAATCTATTCGAATATTTCGTATTGAAATAAAATATAATTGATTATTATTAAAACAAATTGCATAATACTGATAACGATTTTTTTTTTATTATTATTTTA
The DNA here is from genome assembly GCA_011634745.2 of Catotricha subobsoleta. Classification (NCBI taxonomy): domain Eukaryota; kingdom Metazoa; phylum Arthropoda; class Insecta; order Diptera; family Cecidomyiidae; genus Catotricha; species Catotricha subobsoleta. The sequence continues at coordinate 1,689 of JAABKK020019130.1, read as the reverse complement.
ATTTGAATTCTCGCTTGTTGAGTGACAAAAAAATAAAATAAAAAAATAAAGCATAATAAAGATTATTTTATATGAGCTTCGACAGTTTAAAAATAAAATCATCAGATAGCTGGGATTATGATGTTTATTTTATTTTTTTTAATTGAAAATAGGGCAACAAACATTAATTTAGATTCTGTTGTTAATTGAAATTATGAAACTTTATTTTATTTTATTTTATTTCAATGAATTTTGTTGTTAAGGTGATTTCGATCATTTTGCAGTTAACTTAACAGATAGAGAGACAATATCTCTTCTATATTATTTTAATTTGTAAGGGCATTGCTGAGAACCAGATTGTTGTGTCTCATGTATGTATACTGAAGAACCGAAAATTGGAAAGAAAAGTTCAAAAAGGAATCAATATTTATTTATTTTTTTTACTAACCGCACCCAAATCAATCATTCTAGTGGTGACCGAGAACATTATTTAGATGATACAATCAAATTGTACTTATATAAATTCACTAATTTTCGGCGATACATAAAATACAACAATAATGCCTTCATAATCGATTATGAATTAACCATGAAATTTGAAGGTAAAAATAATATGTAATCTTTCCCGAAAAAAAAACATTATTTGCCCAAAATATACGACAAAAATACATTAGCAACATTAAAAAGAAATCGATAAAAATGGTTATGAAATGGTGAGGCAATGCCTGATGCCAAAACTAAAATAAACATCATAATTTATGATAGATTAGAAATCAAATTGAACAACATTGCTAAAATGGGCATATAAATCGTGTGCTGCATATATACAAACACACCGCGTACCACATATACCGCCTACACATAATAAATGTTATTTGCTGTTTCAGTGTCGAATTACAAGAAACGAAAACTTCTATATTAACTGCATTTTGGCTACACTATTCTTATCCAATTTAAACATATTACGTAACAAAAACACCGCTTACAAAATTATTAATTACATTTATTTTATAGTTTATTATCTGTTGTTGAACTCAACTAGGGACGTTCTAGTTTTGTTCTTGTTGCTTTAATTGTGTAATTTTTTTTTTAAAAACATTTGCACATCAAAATTTTATCTGAACTATGTAATAAACTATAACTCTGTGAAATGGTTAATATAAAATGAATGAGCTCACACGCAATAAAACCAAACCGTATTCGTTCAACTCAAGTACGAAACTGAATGGATAAAACCGTTTTTACTAATACAAAATAAAAGCTAAAATAACTAAGTATAGACTGTTTGCCTTTTGCCATGTAAATTATACACACATACTGTAAAATGTATTTACGAGAAACATGCGTGCCCATATTACACAATTACTAGTTGAAGTGTAATGAACTGAGTTGGGGTTCTACTCTCGAAATGATATGAGATAAATTTATTTAATTTTTGTTTATTACAATAAATTGAAATTGTAAATGAGAAAAATATATTATTTTTTTCTTCAAACAAACAGACATAGTTTGGTAGTTATTTCAATTTGAAATTTTACTTTATTTTTGAGAAATTTTGAATAAAATCTGGTATTGGTTTGACAAATTTCTTTTTGTGTTCACTTTTTTTGAAAATTTGGGGAAATATTCCCCTTTTCTTTCTGGATCTCAGGATTGGTCGGGCGGAAAGCCATTCAATTGTAATAAATTTCGTGAAAAATCAACAAGGAT
>JAABKK020019119.1:0-19163 GCA_011634745.2 Catotricha subobsoleta | reverse complement strand
ACCTGAAAAAACATACTATTTTCTGTTCAAAACCTGGAAAAAGATACTATTTTTCGCCAAAATCGACAGAGGGTAAGTTTTTTTTCAAATCTCAGGGGGGAGTAACACCCTCCCCCCTCCCCCCCATTGTGCATGTATGCTAACAACCCTAATTCGAAAAGTCGAGCGCTGGGTATATTGACGCCTTAATATATGACTTTTGTACATATATAATATATATTAATTTTACAAACATCGAAATTAAATCATAAGCTTTTATTTAAATTACAACATCAACGTTTTTATGGTCAATAAATGCTTATATCATTCCCTCCTCTATGCAAAAAAAAAAAAGCTCTTGTCAATAATTTTCGGAGAAAAAATAAATATCAATTGATTTGAATTTTTCACCAAAATTTCGTAGAAAATCTTTTCTACGTGAGCCCAATTGATTACATGGTTCAAAAATTTTCATCGAATAAAATAAAACTTTTCCACTTTTAAAACAAACTTTTTTCCTTCTTCCTTTAATAAAAAAAAGGGAAATTATAAATTTTCCACTGTTATGCATTTGTATAAAACTGAAGAAAAATCGAAAATAATATGACTGAGGGGTTAAATAATTTTATAGTTGAGCAAAAAAAAAATCATACTTTTTGTGGTCTAGACGTAGTAATTTTATCCCCTCGAAGATGAAACAAAACTATTGCACAAGTCCAAAATAATTGTAGATACTTCGAAATAGTAATTGGTCTTTTATTTTTGAGTTTGATGGTTGACAATAAATGGTATGAAAACGCTGGAAAACTTACTAATTCAATAGAGGTAATTAAAACGACCGTTTTAAGTAGAAGTTACGATATTACTAATAAATAAAACTAATGAATTAAAAGGTGGTATTAAAACGTTTTATTTCAAAGTTACGATTTTATTTCAACGTTTAACAATTATTTTTTATCACATTAAATTCATTATATTAAGAAACCCATGTTATTATCGAATACGTCTTTCCTTTAAATGATATTTCAGCCACATCCGCATCATTTTCAGAATATTTAGAAAATCCACACTGGCAATATATATGAATAACATTTATACGAAAAGTTTTATAACCTTATTATTCATCTCCCCTTATTTTATTATTTCATAATTATAAATCAAATATATAAATAATTGAAATATTACTAAAAATAATGTTTTTAAGCCATTTGAATTTAATATTTTAATCCAATTATAACGAATTTCAGCTATATCTTATCCAAATAATAAACAATAAAAACCAACAAGAACGATAACAAAATATAGTATTCAAGCAGAAAGCTAACTAAACTGCTAATCATCTGTTCTACTATTAACCTCGCTGTTTAAGAATGTTATATAGGTCTACACACACCTTTATCTTAAATACAAAGCATTTTATTTATTCATTGTACTTATATTATTTATACATATTGTGTTTTCTTGCCATTTGAACCGTGCGCACATTATATAACCCATGCCATGATAATGATAATGAAATAATGATGATACTAAAATAAGAGCATCTTATACGTGCATAGAACATACGCTGTTATGTTATTTTCCTTAACGATAAACTTATTTTTCATTCAATTTTATTTGTTTTTTTTTTTGTAATATTTTTTATTTTAAATTTATGATATATTCAATGTTCATGTTGCCAAAATATGTTTAATTGTATAATAGACCTCTATTAAGGAAGATACTTTCTACCATAATCTTTTTAGTTTCATTTCGCCTGATTGACGTGCAGAAAGGTATTTTAAAATAAAATAGATCTTTCATGTGCTGTGTCAGCCTCCGAATTTGTGGAAATGATAATGTTTCAAGCAGTGTAATTTTGTACCGTTACAAATAATTGTATTTCTGTATTATCAGTCAAGTTGTGTTCTTTTTACATATTTTTTTTGCTCTTGATAGTGATAGATTACAATTTGTACAATACTACTAAAGTTTTGTACACAAAACAAGTGTGTGTGAGTGTAGTTTGATCTACATAAAACATAAAATTCACTTATCCAGAGCAAATTCTACATCAAGAGCAGAAAAAATATGTAAAAAGAACACAACTAGAGTATGCCGATTAAATATTGCCATATTCATAGCTTCGAACGCCTAGAGTACCTCAAAAATTCTCTTCATTTTCAAAATCTTTCCTGCACGTTTATTAGGAAGCGAAATGCAATTTAAAAAATCGAAAGTATGAAAAAAAAACGATCCATCCATTCTGTTCGAAATAGATTTTACGCACATTTTGAATTGAATCAAATTTTACGATCGATGTGCAACCAGTTTTTCCTTCATTGTCGTCATGCCTATATTAAACAACCGTACCATATAACTTCGATGTCTATTGGGAGGTATTAAATTTACACGCACCGAATTGGTTATAGGTAAGACTGCTAGGCAACATGATGATACAATCACTACCACTAGGCAACGGTAGTTGCCTTAGTGACGCAAGTAACATAATAATTTTCTAATTTTCCAAGACGAAGAAAACGCGTCCTATTTGAGGTCCCAGACCCGAGATCCAGTCACCCACTTATAATACAAATTTATCCTTCTATCGTCTGTCGTTTGTCGTCTGTTTCGTCGTATTGTTCAAAGTAGGTGGCGTAACCAAAAAAAAGGCAAAATTCAAATAAAAGATTGTAGTTTTTTAATGGTAATAGGAGTGATTTTTCTGATTTTTGGTTCTAGAGAGACTTGAGAGGTAGAACTTTCTGGAAGTGTAGATTTCTGCTGGTTCCAATGGGGTTTCAAAGTTATTACTTGATTATATACAGTTATTTAAAAAAAAATGTATAAGGACTTCCAAAATAAATGATATCCGACAAAAACCCCTTACGTAACTCGTCCAAAAAGAGTGATATAATTTTTGGTGACGCTGTAACAAATTAAAAGAATTGCGTGTTGCACCGGCATTCTTTTTGTAACGTTTATTTATCCATTAACATCGCAACACGCAATTCTTTTTTATTTGTTTTTTTTTTTTTACTTTTCAATCAATTTTGCCCTACAGCGTCGCCAAAAATTATATCACTGTTTTTGGACGAGTTACATGCATCACTTTTACACCGTAAGGGGTTTTTGTCGGATATACTTTACAACAATATATTTGATAATATAAGGATTGACAATAAATTATTCATTAGTTTTTAAGAATTACATTAAGATTATCATCGGCGGTTGAAGCTGTTATTGTTATTGTTAGTGGTGGTGTTATTATACATATGTGTCGCTATTAAGTTAAGATATATATTTTTTTTTGTTTATATTAATTTACTACCGTTACCGGTAATATCAATCATAAAGTATAGTTAGTAAAAGTGGTCAATATAGATAACTGAAAGAAACTGAATTTATTATTATTATTTTGATTGCATGTGGTATAAGAATTGTACAGATTGTAATAAAAGGTGATGGTTTTTTTTTTCACAATACTGATGTCTAAAACTTATACGATATATTATAGAGCTGCTAATGAATTTATTTCACTAAAATAACATAATTATGGGTATTCATTATTATGCAGACGTCTCATTATTCCATTTATCAGCAATTTTTATTTCGCTTAAATTATAATAAAAAAAAATCGTACCATAAAATTGAAAATATTTAACAAGACAAAAAAAACTATGGGTTCTTCTTCAAGTCATGCCATTAAATTGCAGAAAAAGAAGTGAAAAGAAAAGGAATTTATTGCTATTTGTATGCAATGACAGAAAGCAGTAAAATAATCACGCGCGTTATTTGAATTATGTACGCGCGGTGTTCTTATATGAATTATTCATATATTTATTTTGTGTACGATTTCTGTTCTACTGGTTGCTTGTTCATTTGTTTCTCTGTTTTGTTTTGTTTTTATTTTTTTGTTGCATCAATTTAATGAGGCATTTTATATACGAATTACGATGTTTATTAAATGTTCATTAATCATATAAATGTTATTGTTGCGTATTTATTGTTTATTGTGTGTGGTGCATTCTGATGTCTGATTCAATAAAAATATGAATGCATTATAGATTCAACGTTGATATAGATAGAGTTATTATGTATCTTAATGTGTTTTCAAACATTCTTTAATAAGTATGGCAAGAACTATAAAAAACGTACATTAATTTATTGACTATCTGCATATTTATTTTCTTTTAAATCTATTAATTTTGTGTTATTTTTTATTTTATTAAATAAATAATCATTTCAAATGAAATTTAATGATTATAGTTTATAGTTGAGGGTCATTAAAATAAGTCGTTTGAGATTCAGAGCATTTTCCCAAATTTTATTTATTCAATATTTCTGTAAATATCAATTTATAGTTGTTCTACCGCTCCCTTTAATCCCCCCATATAGAGGGTTAACGAGGGCGTTTAAAATTCCAAAAACATTGACACAATGACATTAACAGCTTGACGAAACGCATAAGTAAACACTTGAGCTTAAATATGTTATATCGTATAACTTAAGTTGAGCTAAATTATTAAATAAACATTGTATTAGTTTCACTTCAAAAACAGAAAACCAAGATTCAGATTTTAATCCAGGTCTTAGTTCGTTATATAATCTCAGTTCATAAGCCACATGGTCAGAAAGAAGATGTCGTCTTTGCTGTTATAATCTAGTTTTTATTAAAACAATTCATTGTTGAGGTGTAAAAATGTGCATTCTTAAATCAACAAATAAATTATCTGAGATGTTCTTTTGGTAAATGAGATGCTGAACCAATTGAGATTTTTCAACTCATAGCGTATAAAATCTCTGTAAATCTCAGTAAATCTCAGTTGGCTCAGCATCTCCATTACCAAAAGAATATCACTATCATTTCCATTTCACCAAAATAATTGTTAACAAAACGATATACATTTTTCATTGTACCGCCAATTTTGTAAATATTTAAGTACAAGCAAATAATGGATGTTTCGTTTGCCTGATTACATTAGACAAACATGGACATAATATTTATAAATCATTTAATAAAATTCGCTTAACATTTATAAATATATTTTATTTTATTTTTCACTCTCTCTTTTTTATTGAGCAAGTAATGTTGATTAAGCAAATAAAAATGAAAGAAGTTACATTGAAGAGAATTTCTTAATAAAATATTCATAAATTTTTTGGTTTTTTTTTTTTTGGACATATAAACAAAAACAATATCTTCCTTTGAAATGAACATATAATAAATATTAGATATTTTATATGAAACTAAGGGTACTGTCGATACCGACATAAGAAGTAATAATATTCCGTCAGTATATTGAATAGACATATATAATATGATGATAATGATGTAAACTGTAGGTAGATATAAGACACGACGATAAGGATAAACTCAGAAAAAGAGGAAAGAAAAAACTTTTATTTTAACTTATATATCTACATGTACCACACACCATTACCAATAGGGCTACCTACCACCGTTGTGCTGTGCACCATATAACGGTTTTCCTCTTAAGATCTTTAACTTTTATTCTACATGACTGATTCTGAAAATATGTTTATGCTCTAAAAAGTTTTCATGTTTTCTTCTCATCCTGATGCGTATTATATGGCGACAATGCCTTTATATGAGTGTAAATGTATATTGTAGATACAAACACAGTACTGTCTATGTATTATAATTTATACCTTACAGACGAACGATAATATTTACTTACTTATCTACCTTCACGATATTATTCTTCATCATGATCCATGATGTAGGTAAGTTATCGCGCGTATATTAAAACATTTTCAGCGTTCATAACAATGTGTAATATATGTATTGTATATATATATTATATATATATAAAAAAAAAGTGTAGGTGGTAGATGGATATGGATAGATATTTTTATTTTATCTTATATTGTGATATATTGACGTTTCTGTAACAAAAACTCAGATATTAAAGCTTTTTCTTTTCGTCTTAATATTTTTTATTCTTTAGTATAAAAGAGCATTAAAGTGATCTTTATTTTGATTCTTTTTTTTATTTCACATTAATATTTTACAATTGAGAGCAATATTACAAAAGATATGTTTCATTTTATTGTTCTGAGCAGTTTATTGTCTTCTTCAATAATGTTCTACATCAAATCAATTTAATAACACTTTAAGCTTTAGGATTCGTAATAAACAGAAAAAAAGATTTTTTTCCAAAAATATATTATTTTAGATTCAGATTTAGATATTTTAATGATTTGTCTATATTATTGCAGATTATAAATTTATGTTGCTACGAAAAAATTAATATTCGAAGATTAAAATATGAGGCCTAGCCAAAATTTGATCAAAAAATGCACATTTAAATGTACATTTAATTACACATTTGAATTGTACATCAATTGCACATTCGCAACAAATGCGTATTTTTTTGTGTCCGAAAGCCACCATTGAAGTACGAATTTCTGTCATTGAATTTAATTAGAAATTAAATGAACAATGGAAAACCATAAAGTTATGCCTTTTTTGTTTAAACAAAAATTACAGATTTTCAAAAAACATCTCAAGTCGGAAAATGTAAACTTTTTTAAAGTATTTCAACAATGACATCTCTCAAAACAAAATTACACGTTTCTAAAAATTACATATGTATATGAATTGTGTACACGAGCACAATTGCCAATTTAACATTTTCAACTGCGCATTTCGCACACCGTCCATGTGAACGCATTCTATAATTGTACAAATATTGCAAATTGCGCATGAAAATTGTGCTTTCGGATAGGCCTATGAAATTGAAATAAATAGTTCGCTTTTTTATTTGAATTTCTTTGTCGTTAACGAGTCCCTGGTCTAAATATTAAATTCTCTCAATAGACAATGACAATTACTAATATTAGTATTACTGAATTTTATTTTATATATGCTTCTGAAACGTCTTTAAAATCCCAAATTTATTTATTTAAAAAAAATTCTACCACTTCTATTAAAAATCATTTAACGCGTATTTTAATTATTTTATCACTAAAATACTTCAGAAAATATTCTATCTAATTACGAACACATTTATTTATGTGTATTTAGTCTACAAAATGATAGAGGCACAAATGTTTAATGTGTTAATTAAAATATATAACAAAGTCAACCTATAATTTTAAACGTTTTGTAATTGCTTTGAAGCAAACAGTCGGAAGTATTTATTAGTACATTCATCGTGATGTCTTAATTTTAATTTTAATTATATTTAAATATTCGTTTGAAAATTAATAAGAAATGCTAATAATACCTCAGAATTGTTTATTCTGTCTATCTCCATAAAAGATTTTTTTGTTCTTATTCAGTTAAATAAAATTAATCCCTTTCATTCAGTGTGGGTACGTATATAGGTACTAAAATCTATGATCTAAAATTATGATTTAATTATTTGATCTCGATCTTGTCAAAAATCTTTTTAAAACATTAGGATCGTTTTCAGATATAGGCATATTCAGATTAATTTATATTTTTCTTATGGCAAATATTTTAAGCGATTTTTCAGGTTTTTTTTCGTGATTTTTGAACTTGAATACGCAGAAAAAAAAAACTCTGAAATATATTTGTCGATGAACTTAAATTTAATGACAAAAAAAAAAACATGTTGCCAATGGTTTGGTACTTACACGACCTCATTTTTGTAAGAAAAAATAATCACGTGTTCGAAAAAAGGGGGCAGTACCACCCGAAAAACCAAAAACCGAAAATAAAAATTTGCTCGCCAAACAAAAAAACGTCAGAATATATATTTTTGTCTAAAAAAAAAAAACAAATGACACGACAAGAGTTAAAAGATCAATTAGATCATTTTGGTTAAAAAACCAAAAGCGATTAATACAATACAACTTTGTGAGCAGTTAATTTTGTAATAACATTAGATACATATATAATTAATTTAATTGGTAAAAATTTATATACAATAATTTTTTACATTAGATGCGGTAATGGTAACGCCATTAACATATTGAAGTACTCGATAAACATTAATATTAAAAAAAAAAAAAAACAAACAAAACAAAAATAATATTTTCATAGTAGTTATATTAAATATTCGAATAATTCGATAGCTAAGCGCCACACGGCACATATTTATTGCGACCATTTATTAAAAATCCATAATAATATTTATATTTGCTATATATGTAATGTATAGAAGAAACCCTATGTAATATGTACTGTACAGAGCACAAATACAAAAGATTTTTTTTTAATAAAAACAAGAAAATATAACAAATTGCTAAATATCAAATATTACAAATATATTTGGTTTTTATTACTCCCTACACGTTTTCCGGGGTTGTCATATAATAAAATTATTTTGGTGTATTATTATATATATTAATATTTCATTATATTCTCTAATGACTTATTAATTTGTGCACATTAATTAATGTTATGTTAATAGTTTTATATGTATTATTATTACTAATAACAACAACTCAAATGTTAAGTCAAAATAAAAAAATAAATAAATAAAAATATGAAATACTTATAAGTACTCATAAAATAAATCAAACTCATAGAAGATAATAATATATAGCTTAAGCAAAATATCTGGGTCCTAGGATCCAAATTTTAGCGAAGTGACAACTTTTTATATTTACCTCATAGAAACTAACTGATAGGTCATCTAAAATTCTAAATAATGTCTTTTGCGTTTTATCTCAATATACCATGTCTTTCTTTCAAATCGTTTTAATTCAAATTCAGTGATTTTAATGAAAAACAATAATTGACTTACGAATAAACACTTTAAAAACCCTTTTCTTAAGCTTAAAGATTTGATATTGTGCAGATTATGTAACCCAGGACCTCAAACTTTATCTTCCCAAGTTACAATTCTAAATTTTAATCCACCTAATATGGAATAAACTTGGATCGCAATAAATAAAAAAAGAAAAACGATTTAAAATAGAAATAAGGAAAATTTAATGTTGATAAGTAAGTATGCGAGAAAAGAAAAGAAAAATCGTTTTTGTAATCATCGATTAAAAATAGGTCAAATATTTTACAGCTTTCAAAGCCACATATTACACTGCATTATAAAAAGAATATAATAAGAAAAAATATGCAGAAAAAACTTATTGTACAATGAAAAAAAAAAAATGTATTTATAGAAAATGAACAATTTACTGCCTTAAAAGGATTATTATTTTTTTGATGAATGAATGAATCGGTAAAATTTTCCAAAGGAAACTAAAAACAGATCACAATATACACTTATACACGTACAAATTTGTTCATGGATAAAATAATTGAATTTCTTAAGTTTTTATTTAAAACATTTCTGGTGTCATTTCCATCATTATCGTCATTGCATTTTATAATTTCAGCGTCATTATTTATGAAATTTTTAAAGCAATCGAATCGGCAATCGAACATACAATATCTATAACAGAATTTTTATTTTATGCATATCATTGGATATTCATTTTGAATATTTTGATTAGTTTATTAAAATTATATTTAAATTGGCTCGGTTTTTCTATATTTCTTCTTTTTTTTATCAATTAATTATTTTCAACAAAAATAAACCATAAAATATTTTATAAAAGCATATAAATAATATTTTGCATTTACTTATTGCTTATACGAGTATATATATATGTATATATTTTTTTTTAAATATATTTAAACATGTACAATGTACAATGAGTACATGAATCGAGATGAACTTTTTCAGTTCAACGGCATGTGTACTGTGTAGTGTGTGTACGCGAAATACAATTTCTGCAAAATTTAAAAATTTATATATCTAATCAAAATGTAACAAAACATTAACATCATATAAATATAGATTGCCGTCACATATAAACTAATGTATTATGATGCATGTGATGCATGTATTTAAACGTTCCATTTTGATGTAAATACATTTCATTTATAATTTATTTAATAAATTTACACAAACAAACAACAAAATTGTATAAAATATTGAAATTTAACCGATTAATTAACATCTTCTTTGTACAGCAGCTACACAAACAAACACATAGAATATTTATTTAGGAAATATTATTATAACATCATTCGGAATCTCATTAATGCTATTACTATTAAGATATGACAACTGTTTTCAATTTAAGTTTTTTATTGCTGTGTTTAAATAAAATTCTGAATTTTTTTAGTTTACTTATGTCAATTATATGTAGTAATTTATATTTCACATGAATTACGTTGACAAATATTTAATTTACGTAATTTGATTTATAAGTAAATTGAAATTAAATAATGAGCTATATGTTACTATACCCGTACAGACCTCCTAAGTTAATAAACAGTATATCTAAAAATTAAAAAAAAAATATATATTCTGGTATTTTGATATTTTGTAATTCTGTTAAGATTTTTCATGTTATAAAACATCAAAATACGAAAATCCAAATTTCTATTGAAACTATTTTCTAACTTACGAAGGCAATATTATGGTGAATTTAATACTTAGACTGCTTATGGAAATATAAATATATATATTTTTGTAAATAAATAGTTTAAAGCTTTTTATAGTTTTTATTTCTTCTATCATTAATAGTTTTTATATTCAAAAATGTAAAAACCTAGTAAAATATATTATTCAACAGTTCTCATTTTATAAAACAATCGAATAATTTATGTAGCCACTTCATAAAACGTTGCATTGTAATATATATTTTCATTGCCATTGCTGACAATGATAAATAACAATCTTAAAATGTATACCAATTGATTTTAATCATTGTGGCATTCATTTATATTGTTATCAATTTAACAAACCGCACATAATAATTACGATATTGTATTTGTGGCGTAACACTTCATAAACGGTGCGTGAATACAGAGGCGTTATGTTTTTTTTTTTTTAATTTAAATATTATTGTTATAAATATTATGTAAAAGAATTGAAGGATAGAAATAATCGTAAAATTTTTCATATGAATAAAATGTTTAATTGAAAAATTTATGTGAAAATGATTGATTAAAAACAACAGATTACGTATAGGAAAAAAAAAAATGTTAACTATCACAATAAATTGTTGAATGTAGGAATTAGACTATTAGTCTATTATGAATTAGTAAATTAATTTAAAATTAAAACTATATTTTAATGTTGTAGTTGATTCGCCTGATTGATAAGAATTCTAGCCGAAATGTCGTGATAAAGTTTTGAATATAGATAAAGTTGCAGTTATATCTACCGGAGAAATATTTTTATTGTGTGTTTAGTTTTTGGTCAACGTTATGAACTTCACAAATTTCAATTTATTAAATGGTGTCGAATATCAGAACATTCAAGTGAACGATATAAATAAAGAATATTTAACTAAAGCAATACCGTTTAATTTTCAATTATCTTATATTTTTATTAACATTATTACAGCTGTTTCAACAAAAAAAAAATAGCTATCATCAGATACTATCCATCTAAAGCTATTCATATCAACTGTAATGCTAATAAAAATATATGATAAGTGAAAATAAAACGGTGTGGTTTTAGTTAAATATTCTAAATGATATTGAAACAATCGATGTAAATAATAAATAATTTTATTGATTCGAATTAAAAGAAAAAGATTTTCAAATATTTATATTTTGTAATTATTTAAAAGTTATTAATATTCTTTACTTATATATAAATAAAATAATGTAATAATTTTTTATTAGAGAAAAAAAAAAATCTAATTTGTTTTTCATCGAATCGACATTCATTGAATATTATCATGTAAACATCTAAAAATCGAAATAAACTGAAACTTGATTCGTAAAACTTTTTGCTTTTCCTGAAAATACATACACGACAGGACGCAAAAATACACCAAATTAAACGACATTATATTTATAACATGATTGTGATTGATTACTATTTTGTTGATACGAAAGTGTACGACCAAGCAACTGTTGGCTATAAACTCAAATTCCATGTTCACTAGAAAGGTGGTTGATGGGTAGATATATATATTTTATATATTTCTGTAACAGTAAAAAGTCTTTTAAAAGTCAAGCTCATGCATAAAACGAAAAAGGTGAAACATGTTTATTGTTAAATGGTGTGATATTTTGCATGAAATAAATTTAATCGTTCGGTATATACATTATCTTGAAATGGTTATTATGAGCAAAATATAAATCGTACAGCTAGGTATACCGAGTGTTTCAGTTAAAGCTCCGCAGTTTTTTTTTTTTAAATATCATAGATACGCTTTTGATATCTATATAATCGAATTGGTATAAAAATGGTATAATCTTTTAGACCATTTTTTCTAAATAGGAATGTAAAGCAAATAAAAGTATTTTTAAAATTAGTCCTACGCAAAATATCAATTCATTAATTTACCATTTGAATAGATATTGCGAAGGACTCGTTATTAAATTACGTTTCCATTGCGGTACATAAATCTTATCGTTCGTCTTTAAAAGAAAAAAAAATAGTCTATATGTTTATAACAATTTTATACCAATTCGATTATACTATTTTCTCATGTTCATCGTTCTCTACAACTTTCCCATAGACGCTAAAAGCGTATGTCAAGCTGATTGGCAGTTTATTTTTCGTAAACATATATATTAGTTTTATCAGCATCCTCGTCTCTTGAAAATATTTACGTCTTGGCTACGAACCATCAACTCAAGGCTAGGAAAAATCTGTAAGAACAAAAAAAAAATTGTAGTTTGACTTTCGCTATTGATCTACTAATAGACGTAAAATCTTGCGGTAGTAAAAATATATATGGTTTCGTTTCATTTCGTTCCGTTCACTAAATTCTGAGAAAATTGGGAATGAATAAAAAAAAAAAAATCTCGACCCAAAGAAAAGTAAAATGCGCTGAAGAGTTTTAACTGAAATACCCTGTATAATATATTTTACTTATTTACCACAAAAAGAGGCCATTTATACAGTTTACAATATATATTTAGTCAGTCGTATATTATTTGAAAACAATTTAATTGTGCGACGTTTTTCCCTTCGATGCTTTTAATTATAGAAAATTTAAAACATTAAATAATATAATGGATTCGAGATGTTTTTTTTTAGAAATTATTGTATTGACAAAAATTATTGTGAAGCAACAAACGAATAAGTTTTATTTTATGCTGGTATAGTATATTGAATATAATTAAATGAGCGCGATAATAATAGAAAGGAACCGACAAAACGCTTTGATAAATAATAATATTCATGATGCGATTTGGAGAATTATTTATTTTTGATAATACATATAACATTTTTAATTTATTGTCAATAATAATAAGATATATATATTATATTTATATATATATATATTTCTATTGATTACATATAAAACAAATTATACAAAATATTATAGCAATTGAGTAATATATGTGTTTCTGATATACAAATTTTTATAATATTTATATTTTAATTGTTTAAGTGATATGTAATTGATTTTAATAAATAATTTGGAAAAACATTTGAAACAATGTGTAATTTTTCAAATTTCAAAATGAATATTAATTTATTGAAGACGAATATGGATAAATTCAATTTAAAGAAAATATTTAAATATGAAATTTAATAAGCACAATTTTATTTCACAAAAAGGAAAAAAAATATATATATAAAAGAAATATGAAACAACTGAACCAAATCATTTATTAGTGTACGATTAATTTATCAAATCTTTTTTTATTTTTTTTTGTTAGTTAATTATCTCATTCTATAAATAATGTAAAACATTCAATTTTAATTTTTATACAGAAAAGTAGGCATTTGACAATAATGTAACGATAAATAAAACTATAAATAGCGCCAGACTATTTTTATTTCAGAAATAAATTTTGTGAATGTGGCTCCACTTCAGTACTTATCAGAACGATCGACCTGAATTTATAAAGAATATATAGGAGTTTTTCTTGAACTTTTCTATATGGTATTGCGGTAATATAAACCTTTACCTTATGCCTGCCTATTTACCTTACAATATATTGTGCTTCAACAGACTAAATCACCCGCATAGATTTAGTATGAATACACAGGAAAAAAAAAGAAGATAAAAAAAAACAAACAAAAATAAGCTTTGTAGGAAAAAAAAGATTTAAAAATAGATTGCCTTTGACATGAAGGCGATCAAAAGGATTTATTGGAAAAAATATGACAAAGATGAAAATCCTTTTTTTTCGATCGTTTTGATTTATGTAACATATTCATATCATATAATGTAATATAGATAGAGGCGTAACCATAGAGAGGCTCTAAAACTTATTATATCAATCTGTATCTAATAAATTTATAGCAAAAATATATTTAATATTATTATTGAAGGCTTTTCGTTCAATTGATAGAATTTATATATAAATACCATACATATGTTATCAATTTTTTAATATTTGAGATTTTCTCTCATTTTTCAAATTATATTTCCGGAATATTGATAAGCATTCACACACTCGCAAAGAAAAAAAAAATCTATGTCTGAAACCTTCCATTGTTTTTGTAAAAAGCTGTAATTCTTTTTTTTATATGTTGTGTTGGTACAACATATATAATTTTGATTATTATAAATAATTATTAATTATAGTTTATAAATTATTGAGAACTGTGAACTGTGAACGGTATTTTTTGGTCGATAGTATATTTATAAATATTAATTTTTTTTTTGAGTTACATCTTGGGCAGAATCAAATTCCAGATTTTTAAGTGTCATTTACTGATGTAAACTTTTATTGAATTTTTTTTTAAAAAAAAAAGGGGATTTGTTTTAGCTTTTTATATATCAGTTCGGCGTGGGGTAAAAATAAAAATTACTATAAATTTTTAATACATTATTAGTTTATTATCGATTAATTATAATCAATAATAATCAAATATGCAAGGCTTAATTTTAATCCCATATTTATTATGTTTTTTTTTTTTTCAAATTAAATTAAATTAAATATTGTTACGCAACTCAGTTTCTTCAATTCATCGTGTTTCTTACAAACAACTATTTATATATGCACAAAGCTTCTGGGGCCCATTTCGTATACGTGATAAGTTGACAAGTCGATTTTAGTCCAAATATCACTTAAATGAATAAGAGAATTAACTACGGGCATGGTTTATTTTGTATTGAATTGTTAGAGGAAAGTAACAATACCGATTTGCTTATTTACTAGAAAAATCGACTTGCCGACTTGTCACGTTTATGAAATAAGTCCCTGCTCAACTTTAGAAGAAAAAAAAAATAGAAAATTTATTGTTTTTCTCTTTACTCAAGAATTAATAAAAATACATGTATTAACAATTCAGTTTGATGAATATATACTTGCTTCGTATATAAATCAATTACTTTTTACAAGAAAGTAAAAGTCAATTAAAGAATTCATTATTTTGCATCACTTGGCTGGTTGGTTTTATAAATTTATTTTCATTTTGAACTTAATGACTCGATAATTTATAAACTTAAAAAAAAATCGGTACACAAATAAATATTAAAATTTGAAGAATCATGAAAATTTATTAGAAATTTTACAATTTCACATAACTAAATTGGTGAAACTTTTTTAAAACACATTTCAATTTAACAGCCGCCAATAGAATCAATAAATTAACAAAGTTTTGAAACTTTTATATATTAATGTAGAGTAACTATATTGGATATGGATGTATAGCGTAGCCCTAAATATTTCGAATTCTAATTGTATTATTTTGTATTATAACTTAATTTAGGACCAGAGGGTATCACCAAACAATAATATCACAGTCAAATTATTCCTCTCCTGGTAACGTATGTAAAACAGGTCACAGTTTTTTTTTTTAAAGCTTTGACCGAATCTATACAGTTTTAACATAATGATAATACTGAATACAGATTACATAAGTAAAACTATATACCTACAATAAATATGAAGTCAAATGTGAATACCGGAAATTCCTTTAAAAAAAATTCTATATGAATATTTAAAAATGCAAGCAACCATATTTAAACTAAATGCAGTAAAAAGATAAAAGCTCATTCATATATATGCATTGTTTGCATTTACATTTAAATATGCTGTCATAAGTTGCGTATAACAAATAAAGATAAAATGACGGGCTGACTGTCACAGGTGTCCTACTAATTTTTAATTCTTCCATTAGAAAATTAACTATCTTTATCATCAAATTCTGTATCTGTTGCTGTATTTAAATTGAACCTAGTCGATACTTTAATTAAATAAAAAAGTTAGACGCTAAGGACAAGCAAATTTAAAAATAAAATAAAAATTCAAAGGCAGATGTACACTTCCGACATTGACAGTGCAGTAGCGTGAACAATTTTGTATGGTGCGCTGACATGTCAAACGAAAAATTGAGCTTTCTAAGAAGGGGGACCAAAAAATGTTTAATATTTTCATGGTCATTATTAGTACATTCTTACTCTTTTACAAAAATGAAGTCGTATAACAGGATTTTTTTTCGAACAAAAATGAATTCATTGGCAGCTTGTTTTTTTCAATTTTGGAATTAATGCATAATATTATTTAGATTTTTTTTCTTGCAAGTATTCCTTTATATTCCATATAAATATAGTTCAGTTATAATATTTATTTATTATTAGTAAAAATAATATTTTTGTGTTTATCTGCGAATTTGTAAGGTTCGCGACCCAAATTACATAGTTGTAATGAAAGATTCTTTATATATTGCAACACAATCTTTTGTTTTTATTTTAAATCGAAAATCGTGTAGGTTTTACAGCTTAGCTTAGCTTAGCATTGAGTGGCATAACTTTCCATGTTTCCAAAGAAAACATGAAATTAGAATTTTTTTTTGGGGATTTCATGTTTCTGAGCTCCAATTATTTTCACTTGAGAATCATATCCATGCTCAAGATGCTTCTTTTTTTCTTTTTCTTGATAACAATATCTTGCGTCTGAAAGTTTTGATAACAGCAATTTCCAAAATTTTTTTTTTTGTTCTTTATAATAAAGTTGATTTTCCAGCGAAATCAGCGATATCAATTTTTATTTCATGAATCTCTTAAAAATTAGGATATTGGGTTTATAACAATATAATAAAAATATGATTACAAAGAATAGAAAAAGAAAAGCAGAGCTAGAAAAGGGCTAATTAGCTATTTTAATGTGTCCTCGTTTCGAATTTCAAGGTCAAAATCGTAGCAAATGCATGAAATTATTATACTTTATTTTTATAATTATAAAACGATACAGAAATGCTTTAAATTATTTAAGTTATATGAATATAATATATAATTATTTCTAAATTATACAAAATAATATTTACTTAGGCGCTGTTCATATATTACGTAACGCTCTAATGGGAGGGAGGGGGTTTGTTAAAGTGTTACGTCGAGTTATGTTGGGGTGGGGGGAGTATCTATTGATGTTACATAACGTCATTTTTTACTTCAATCATTTAAAAATTTGGATATTCTGTTACGTAACTAGGGGGGGGGTGTAGTCTGGAAATTTTTAACGAATTGTTATAATGGGGGAGGGGGTGTTAAAAAATGTTTAAATTCGTGTTAATATATGAACAGCGCCTACACGTAGCTCCTCCTTTCTTATTCATTCATCGAATTGTTATTTGTTATTTGTTGATGATTTATTTTGAGAATACATAATAACAAAATTACAATTGGAAATTAAAAAATTCAAGAAATAAAATCATATCTCTCTCTACGGGTAGTGTTATGAAAATTACATGTTTGTTATTATTATGGCAAGTCAATTACGAATTTCATTGAATTATATAAAAAAAATTATTAAAAAAAAATTCATAAACTCAGCAGGATATATATACGTTATGCCCTATAACCGATATGTATCATATCATCGAGCAAATATTTCATCATACATATATCATAACTTTAGATACGATTTAAATTACATTATCTAATTCCACTTTAACACAAATATATAGATTAATATATACACATACAGGTAGATAGATGTACCGTAGGTCCACATCGATAATGAGATTTATATAAGTAAATTCCATTGTATAACTTTTGTATATATCTGCTTGTGGTATTGGAAAATGTAAATATTAGAAATTTCATTTTATATTTGCCAGAATATTCTGTTACTGTTATAAATGTGTGTTACAGTTATAATAATAGAGCGTAGGTATTACGTATTACCTACCTCGATCGACCTATATCTAATTTAGCTAGAGATTTTATATTAAATTTTATAATTTTGAATTAGAATATCGAATTTAATAATAATTAATGAAATTTGTATTCTTTATGTAAGTGACGAGCTCATGATTATTATTTTAAATTTATATGCAATAATTAAATAGTATTCAGTTGATAAATTAAAATTGGTTGTAACTATTAACAATCAATTAAATAACCGACATAATTCTTTAACCAGTACATACATTTTTAAAGGTTTGTAGAAAAGTTAATTTTTAATTATCTATACCTATAATTGAATATAAATGCACTTATAAATGATTTTATTGATATGAATATGACAGGAATGGATTTATTTGAAATAACGATAAGTAAAAAATAAAATACAATATTAAACAGCATCCGGTGGCGGAAAATAATTTCAGCTTCAGCAGCAGCTTTTTTCTCTGATTTTAGAACCGCTACCGATCAGTATCTAATGTGTAAAATTATTACTATTACTTCAGCATCATTATTATATCATTCATAGCCATATTGAGTCATAATCTATCAAAATATACTATCTGTCAATAAAATTCTATCATTTTCCATATAATACAATACAATAATAAAATAATAAAGATTTTTATGTTCCTAATTTTGTTTTTTTTTCTCATCTTGTTACATAGGCACAGATATATTATGTCAATGACAATGACATTGCGTTATGTTACCGTTATCATGAATATAAACATTGAGGGTATTTACTATCTGTCGTAAGCTTCGTATACTTCGTATTTCGTATCTCTATAAATTGCGCCATTATTCATTTTTATTGATTTTTATAACCTACAAATACCTAAAAACTAACTTTGGCGCCCATATTTTGTAATAAAACAGACGATTTAGGTTATCTTTAGCTGTCAAGTGTCAAACGTGCTAGCGATGTATATGACATTTCGTAAACTTTGTAAACTTCGTAAACTTTTTGTATGGAAAATTTAAATAAGATGTCGTATTAAAAACACAAGTCTGGGGCTCAATTCCTGAATCACTCGTACATATCCGCACGCGGAACTGTTCGTGTCATTTCGTGCCGTAAGATTCAATACAATCACTTATATTAAATTACATCGTGTTTTGTTCGTGCACTACCATGCGACTAA
>JAABKK020019108.1:0-19165 GCA_011634745.2 Catotricha subobsoleta | reverse complement strand
AAAAAAAAAAAAAAAAAAAATTTAATTTCTCGTTGATATTGATGAGGATTTTTTATTTATAAGCTGTGTGTTACTGCGAACATTGAAGAAATTTTAATGTTAAAGTTTAAAGGAAAGACATAAATACATTTCGTTTTCGTTTTGTGATTATTTGACCTTGTTTTCTGACAACAAATAACTTAAGACATTATTAATTTTTACCAATATTTAGATTAAACAGTGATTGCGTTTTTTGTTTTCTTAAAGATTGTACATTTTTAACTTTTACGAGGAGGAAGTCAAACGGATTTGTATTAACACAAACAACAAAAAAAA
The DNA here is from genome assembly GCA_011634745.2 of Catotricha subobsoleta. Taxonomy (NCBI): domain Eukaryota; kingdom Metazoa; phylum Arthropoda; class Insecta; order Diptera; family Cecidomyiidae; genus Catotricha; species Catotricha subobsoleta. The sequence goes on along the minus strand of JAABKK020019108.1, from coordinate 18,850 downwards.
AAAAACAAACCAAAACTATGTCAGATATTAAATATATTTGAAAATGTTATTATCGTCGCAATTTATTATTATGTATCGCACGGTAATATTTGTGTATATACATTAAATTATTTTTAAAATAAATTGTAATGTAATATTTTCAGTGTGAAGAAATAATGCAAGCACAAATCCACATCTGTAAGAAAAATCTTTATTTTAAGATATTAACCTGATGTAAGTTGTCTTTTTTTTCTCTTTTTCTTTTTCTTTTTTCCTTATAAATTTTATTCCGTTTGATTCGTTTACAAAAATGTAAAGCTAATATATTGCATTAAATCATAATATTAAAGATAAATGAAATTATGAATGTGTCGGGTGAATGTTGTGAATTTGATACGAGAATCATTATTTATTATGATGCAGTGAATGAAATACCACAGGCTTGTACTTGATTGTCCATAAAATAATAATTTTTTCATATTTCCAGGCCATTTATTGTTTAAATATTTCGAATTTGTCGTAATTTTTGTTTTGTTTCTTTTCTTTTTGTTTTCTGTATTTATTCTCACATTTTCCGAACAGTTGTCCGTCTTTTTCGACTAAAGTATTCACTCTGCTGAAATCTGCACAGAGCTTTTTATTATTATTATTAATTATTTATTGACATTTGTCGACTTTCAAATATTATATTATTCCATCATCGATATATAGGATACGCATACGATACGGTACGCGGTACCGTACGTGTTGTGCATAAAATTTAAAATGCCAAAAATATTCTAAAAATTATACGTTGCTTGTAGGTATATATTTTTGGTGTGTTTATTTCAAGATAATAAATATTATCATTTCGCATCGCCCATAATTAAGTACACAGGCAAGGCATATAGCCGATTACAACTTTTTCATTTTTGTTTTTTTTTTTTTTTTGTTTTTCTTTTTTGGTGTGTGCTTTTTTTTTCTGGTGTTGAATTTTTATTTCTCTGTTCTATTCCTTAGTACCATTCTATCCTCATATATAAAGTTTACTCGACAAAAACTGTCAATAGTAACAAATACACTTATAAAATCACGAATATATATATCGTTATTTTTATGTTTCATTTTGCAAGTACGTTGTACCAAAATGTATACAACATGTGTAAATAAAAATGTACACACATCGCACAAAATTTATTTTGAATACAATTTTCACAGCTCAGTTATAATATTAATTTTTCGAAAATTATTTTATTTTATTTTTTTTTTTTTTTGTAAGTCGTTTTCATAATAAGTTTTGTACAAATTTCCTCCACATATAGGTTGTTGAACATAATCAAACGTAGATGATTTGCTTTTCAAGCAAATTGAAATAGAGATTTTAATTCATCGTCAAAATATGTATATTTAAAAATTCTTTACTTCGAAATAATTACACAATTTTTTTTTTTTTTATTATAAGACCCGAAAAAAAAATTCCATTGATCGTGTGTTTTATAAAATTAAGAAATTTATATTGTATTGAAGTGTAAACAAATTGAAAAAAAAAAAGATAAATAAATAAAAGAAAAAAATGAACATTTTGCGCATGTGATCATTTTTCGATAAAAATTTCTTTTTTCATAAAAAAATAAAAAAAAAAAAAATTGTTGAGAATTTATTTATAACGTTTTGTTTAAATTACATATTTGGATTAACTATAAACAGTTAAACTATAGAAAATTGACAAAAATAATTACAATTTTTTTTTTTTTAACACGAATATTAGACGTAAAATCGATTTATCGTTATTGAGAAAAAAAAAATTGAAATTTTTCTGTTTGAATAACAATATTTATTTGTTAATTTAACACTGATTGATTAAAATTATTCGTTATACAATTCGATTATTGTACCGGAAAAGCAAACAGAAAAATTTGTTAAAATCTGTTTTTATATATTTATTTATTTATTCATTACTAAATATTACCCTTCAAGTCACCTGTTTCAGAGAAATTCAAAATTTCCAGAAATGTATCCAAAACGAATAATCGACAATAAACTTTATAAACACCAAGAGCGCCGATTTTTTTTGTCCTAGATTAATTATTTCTAATTTCATGAGAACAACAACAACAACAAAAAGAAAAGAAAATTACAAATTCAGTGCAAGAGTGAACTTTTCTTCTTTCCAGGTAATACTTAGTTTATTGTCTAGCAGCTTACCGTGTAGGGCCTGACATGAAAATATTATAATAATAGAAATTTCCCCCCCAAAATATATATTGAATAAGTCACATAATCTTAAGCTGAGAACACAACAGCAAGTTTATTGTCAAAAACAAAAACAAAAATAATTAACTTTGAAAAATAATAACCCGTGAAATAAAGGTGCCCAAAGTGCCCAAATTAATTTTAAAATGGATCTTGATTCAATACCTTTCTAAAATTAATTTGATTTATTGAACATTAATTTTGGCCGAAATCGGAGTTGCATTTTAGATCCATTTGTTTTTTCTGAAAAAATGCTTAGAATTGCTTGAAAAAAAATATCCAGCTAGTGCCCATTAAGAAATTTTTTTTCGGGTCGGTCTACTAAAGTGTTTTCAGAAATATGATCTCTCATATTAAAAAGATATTCCATTTAGAAATATGCATTTTTGCAAGATTTTTCTAACAAGCAGAGTTGGTTGCGAGTGCCAAAACCTGACATACATTTTACTTAATCAAAAAAAAAAAAAAAAAACTAGAACTAGCGCCACTAGACTAGACACAGTAAAATAATATACTAGCGGTGCTATAGTTAGCGCAATAGCGATCGCTAAAACTAGCACGCCAGACATAGCATTGTTAAATTTCTAAACAAAAACAATTTAAATTAACTTAAATTAAAATCTAAAAAAAACCAACACGCTTACATATAATCTAAGTCCATTAATTTTCCTGTTTCTAAAATATTTCCATTACGCTGACTAAAATCAAAATCAGATAGCAAACTTATTCATTTAAATTCACAAATTTTTCCATTTTTTTTTACCAGAACATAATTGGATGTTTAAAATAGAGAAAAAATTAACGATTTTTGTTTATAACCAACCAATAATGTGATTATGTCTTGTGCGTAATTACATTCTGTGCGAAGTGTCTAAGTTTATAAGTGTTGTCGAATTATGAGGTCAAAAATGCTCAATTTTTTTTACTCATTTTGCTTTTTATTTTGCAAATGAAATTAAAAATTTATCAAAAACGCTTGAACCAAATCCAAATGCTTATATCGTTGCTTCAATAGAAACAATTTGCGCATGTGGCTGTGGTTAACATTATATACATATATTGCTCACTCACACAAAACGCCATTGCACTACACTGTCCATCATTTATTCTTTTCTAAATTTCTTATATCATAATCACCACCATCATCATCGCACATCGAGCTAAATTAATTTTAATGTAGGTAGGTACATATAAAATACCTTTGTAATTTTATGTAATAGAGAATTACACACAACATTATTTTATTTATTTTATTCTTCCTGTGCCTCTGCCTACCACCCTCCCCCCCGCCTGACACTTTCTATTACCGTTTCAATTTATTTTATTGTTGATTATATATATTCGTACAGAACGAATATGCCGATTGTTGAATATGTGTACAAAAATATTTATCGATAAAAATCGAACAATAAAAATTTATCCTTTTTCGCAGGTCGTACGATTTGAATTTTTGTATTATTTATTTTTTTTGGAATAAAAAGTTCTTTTACGCATTGACATCTAGATCAAAAGTATCAAGCAATGACAAGTTTATATAAAAAAAGAAAAAAAAAACTTGACAGGTTTACAACGTTAACAACTCATACAATACACTCGCAACTTATTCTCGTAAAGTTCCAGATAACATTTCGTAATCTGCTCTCCTTTACATATTAATTCTAAACAGAAATAACTAAGCTGAATTATATTATGTATGTAAGTATTAAAAAAAAAGAATTATAGTAAAATCTTATGTATATGAATACTTATGAACTAGACTACATATGTTTTCACTATTCCCTACTTCAATCTTACGCGCCTGTAGACTTATTGACTACCTTTCTCATTCTCACACTTTACAAACATAGAAAACCAAAACAAAATACAAAAAGCTGTGACGTCAAAAAGCAAATAAATACATAATAAAAATAAAAAAAAAAAAAAAAAATTGGCTGGTTTACCATCGCAACCACCCTTTGATACATCAGATTTTAAATTAGCGATAATTTTATTTGTTTCATCAACTGTACATGTTTATATAAAGCTAAGCTTGGAAATATGCTATTATTGCGTAGAAATGTAGAGAAACACTTTCAAAACGAATATACTTTTTCTACTATATATTATTGTATATGTTTGAGAGCAGGAGAAGACAATATTAGTATGAAGTTATGTTATATAATTACAACACACATGTTCTGTGTTTGAATATTATTGGATTAAAAAAATAATATAAAAAGTCAGTATGTTAAATTAACTCCAAGTTATTTACAATTATATTAATTGATTAAGATTTTAACCAAAATATTCAAAATATTTGAAAGCTGTTGTCCGATTCTCAAAATTAGATCTCATATGTTCCCATATTCTGGATTTTCATAATTAATTGATCACTATGCGGAAAAGAGGGCAACGTTGATTTTCTGAAGTTTCTTTTTTCGACATCAGGTTCAGGGTCACCAAGTTTGCTGAAGTTATGTATGGAATTGAGGTGAAAAATGTGTTGGCAAAATGCAGTCGTTTTCTAAAATATCAAGAACTCCAGATAGAAAATCAATTTGGTTCTCAAATGTACGCATTTTAGAAGACTTTCGAAGACACAAGAAATTGATTAATTAAAAAAAAATGCGTATATAGGCTAAATGCTAATTTTTCATATATATACGAGTATATATATAATAGGGTGGTCCAAAATTTTTCAAAAAAGGTTTCGAAACGGTTTTAAAGAGGGTTTCGAAACGGTTTCAGAAATCGTTTCTGAAACGGTTTCAAAAGGGTTTCGAAACGGTTTCAAAAATTTTTCGACCACCTTAATATATAAATATATAATATATCTTACTTTTTTGAATTTACGAGTTTCTATTAAGATGTCTCATATTTTGAAGTTTTAGTAAATGTCTGCTTATTCCCACACGTTTTTGTCTCATCGATGGCATACAACATTTTTAGAGATCTTGAGAACCCAGAATATTAAGATATTAAAACTCAAAGAAAGTCATTTGCGATCTATTATTACATTGAACTATTATAATTTCTTATCGTACTTGGCGTTTAAACGCTGTCTTACAATAATTTTGTTGTTGTTGTTTCTATTTGATTCTTTTTATTTCTCAGTTGTTAATGCGATGCTTTTGTTATAATAGAACTTACATGCGAAATATCAATAGAGTATGACGTATATAAACTATTACATTATAATAATATGCAAGCAATAAATTAGATTATAATAGACAGGAGGCAGGACCAAACTGAATCTCATTTTAACATCTACATCAACAGCACAATAAAATACCTCACTTAACCTTGACGAGTGGAAAAAAAAAATTTGTTTCTTTTCATGTTAATCGAGTAAATTTATTACATTCACTACCTCTGCTGTCACATCAATATTTAAAATTTGAAACAATTTTTCAAATTTATATATGTTTTTTGTTTTTTTTTTTTTTAATATTCTTTTATTTTGTTCGGCAGAGTTGGGTTTTGGTTGGACTTGCAAAATTAACAAGAATAAAATTGGTATACTTACCAAAACTAATTGTGATAAATTGAGATTTTCGGATAATTTTATATATTTTTAACCAAGTTAAAGCTAAATAAAATTTAGTAGTATATAATATTTATATACGTATGCATTTCAGTGATAAGTCGTCGGTCCAGAATAGGGGTATCGTATATACTAGAGGTCTGCACGAACAAAAATTTCTGTGTACGATTTTTTTGTTTTTTTTTTTTAATAATTGAACAATTTGATATATTTTCATGTCCGTACCCATGGCTAAAATTTTATTGGTGGAGATCTTTAGTATAGACCGTTCGACTTTGATAAGAATATGCATATTGTATTTTTAAGGTTTAATTTCCTATCAAAATCGAATGGTCTACACAACGCTTTTATTCGAAATAGAAAAATTATACCCTGTGGATTATGCGCAAAATTGAGAAACAACTGCAATAAAAATGTAAGCCCTCTATGACTTTTTTTATTTTTCACTTTCATTTTTCTTTTTCTCATAATTGAGTGGACGCATTTGGATGTTTGATCATCCCTTTCGTTATAAATGTTATATTTGGGTTTTAATGCTTAATTAATAAGATAAACTAGTTAAAAAAAAAATATTTTGAAAATACTACAAAAAATTAATTGCTTATTGGCAGTTCTTGTGAAAACACGACTTCAGTTTTGTGACAAAAAAGGCGGGCAAGAATCTGGGACAGAAAAAAAAAGTATGCAAATTTTCCCAGCTTTCCAAAAGTGCACGAACAAACAAAAAAAAAATTGCGAAACCAATACATATTTTATTTTATTTTTTTTCAAAAAAATTGAAGTAAATGTAATAAAAAAAACTATTCTATACCGTGCAATGGCATGAAATACTTAAAAATCATATCATGACCAGACATAATAAAGTATATTTTTGTTCTCTCATACCATAATTATACCGTAATTGGGTATAAACACTTAATACCATTATAAGGTACAATTATAGCATGAAATAACCAAAATATACCTTGTTATATCTGGTCATCGTATGATTTTTAGGTATTAGGTACCGCTGCAGAATATCCAATTATTTGTTTAACATTTTTTTGTCACTAAGAAGCTTGTTATTAATAAAGAATTGCATCCGCTTCAAATCTGTAGTCCACATCACATATAAATAAGAATGAAAAGTCGCAGTCCCAACTGCTGCTTCTTTCCAGACGATTTAAAATTGTTAATTTATTCTATCTATTTCATTTATTTACTTAATCAATCATCAATTCTCATACGGGGACTCTACGCTATATGAAATCAAGATTAACTGCCAATATATTTTTAAAAATATTCTAAATATTTTAAATTGTATGTCAAATATTTTAAAATTGAACATAATTAATTTCGGCAGTGGCCCCCAAATTAAAATTAACCACTAAAATGCACGTGGTTAGAAGTTTTTAGAATTCGATCCTGTTAAATCGAACCATATCGCTGTTTATTATAATATACAGAGAGCAGCAAGCATGTATACAAAATATATATATATATATATATATAACTATATTATATATAAAAAATAAATAAATAAATAAAAAAGAAAAAAAAAACACAACAACAAAAATTGAGAAGATGAATAAATTAACTCGCCGTGTGCCAATCTTTTGCGTACACTTCATAGAGCGTAAATACATACATAATAATTGTATACAATAATGTATTATAAAATATAAATAATAATAATACATAATTAATAAAAAAAAAAGCAGAGAAAAAAAAAAAACGAAAATTTATATGAAATTTTGTGCAGTATATCGCGCGCGCGTTTCAATGATGTGCCTATTTTAGTTTTAGTCCTGTCCTCTATTACTATTTCTCCTCATTTTATAATGTTGTCAAGTGGTATATATAGTATAAATATTATAATAATTATACCCGAACATAATTTTACTATTTATATTTAAGGTATTTAAAAAGAAATTAATAATGTGCCAATCATGTACAAATGTGCCACTCAAAAATACAGAAAAAAATTAAAAAATTAAAATTACGAGAAAGACAGAAATAGTGTTGAATAGAAAATAATTATATCGGTTTATTTTCTACATTTCATTTTTTTTTTTTCTTTCAGCTTTTTAAACATGTTTTATAAATGTTTTCGGTTCTTTCGGTTGTCTGATTAAAAAAAAAATAGAAAAAAAAATAAAGATTTTTTTTTCTGATATTGCTATCTTCAAAAATCCACATTGCAGATTTTTTTTCTTTTTTCTTTTTTCTTTTTTTTTTTATTTTGTGTGCTGTGAATATAATTATTATAATCGCGGAAGATTGAATGTGATGTGATGCGGTGTGGTGTGTATGTTTGTTATGAATGAATGTGTTTTGTGTGACTGTAAAAATGTGTGTACATGTGAATGGGAGTGTATGATTATTATACTTTTGGTTGGATGCTATATATGTGTTTATTTATTGACTTTGCCTTGGATTTTCGTTGATATTTGGATCATGTGGGTGTATGGGTGTGGAAGTATATGTGCGCGCGCGCGTTTTCTCATATTAGAGGTAAATCGGGTGATATGTGCTTTCATATATTAATAAAAATAAAAAAAAAAATAAAAAAAATAATAATGATACTATTATGTATTTAGTTGTAGAGATATACTTCAATATATATTTGTTAATTACCTTCTTGTTATCATTTTTGAGGTTGGTTACGTTTAATAACACTCGCTCGCACTCTCTATATAATTTATTTTCTATTACAACAATTATTTTATTATATTATATTATTATTATTGTACAATTTCTTTTACTAAATTTCATAAAACCAACTACAATATAAATTAATAAATTCATTTATTAACAAACTGGCAATACTGCAACAAAACAATAAAATAGCTAACCGAAAATATATATTTGTAGTATTTCTATTTTAAGCTTTTATTTCTGTTAGTACCGCAAAGATTAGAAAGAAAAGAAAATGTGCAGAAAAATGCTGAAAGCAATAAAAAAATAAAGCCAATTTAAATTATATTTGGTATACAGAACAGAAAGCCATAATTTTTGGTACTTATGAAAGTAATTGACCCAAATAATATTAGGATTATTTTTCAAAAGTGAAAAATGAGATAATTTATTGAAAAAAAAAAAAACCCACAATGTGAACAACCTTTTTAACCAAAATCTCAAATATGGTTTTTTCTTTTGAAAACACAGGGTATGATAAAAAAATACACCAATCAACTTCATATGTGCGCTTCTATGTCAACAAAATAAAAACTTAGTGATTAAAAATATGTGAACGATCTAATTGTAATTAAAATATATATTAGCGCCAAAACAATGACAACATCATTAATACAGTTATTAGAACGATAAATGGAAAATCATGAATAGAAGAAAAACAATTAATTAATAATTCAGTTAAATTCTCGGCTATATGTACAAATTGTATAAATTTTCTATTTAATTAAATTATAATTTAAAATTTGCAACAATAAAAAAAAAAACATATAAATGTATTTCTAAAAACAATGTGAAAGATTTATATATAAAAAACAAAAAAAAAAAGTCAAATTAGAATTAAAAGCAAACATCAAAATTGAAACAATAACCGCACTTCCAACAAATAATGTGATGACAGATAAAATTAAAAAAAAAAAGAAAAAAAAAACAATAAACTAAAATAGTTCAGTTAAATCTTATATGCACAAAAATACAAAACTTTTTATTTCTCCGAAAATTAATTAAAATAAATTATTTTTGATAAACCATAAAATTAAACATAAATTAAACAACTACTTATAATAGAAAAGAAACCTTCAACAATAAAGTGACGAACGGTCGAGAAAATTAAAAAAAAAAAAAACATTTGCTTTTCATCAAATATACAACAAATTGCTTGCCTCCTTACACATTAATTCGCCACTAAATTGTGGCTTTAAATACAAAACGGGTATTTGTTTTTTCGTTTTGTGGCATTTTAATTAAAAAAAATTTGCATAATTTTTTTTCTTCTTCTAAATACCTGCAGAATGCAGAAAATAAAAGGTGAATGACCTTATGTATCAACTATCTGAATTTTCTAAATATTTATATTTTGAAAAATAATGAAAATTAGCCAATGAGAAAATCAATTGAAATAGAAAAAAAAAATATGTCTATGCACGAATTTATATGCCTAAAATAATTCTAAATGATTACAAATAAATATAATTAACATTTTGTTTATGATTGTCGGCGGGCTGTGAAATGCACGGGTGTTGCTATTATTCTAAAATTATAGTGGATTAAAAATCAAAAAAAAAAAAGGAATAAAACAAAAAACAAAAAAAAATATATATGAAAAAATAACCCAATAAATATTAAATCTATATCTATATTTTTATGAATTATCAATATAATTATTATTAATTATCGAATGTTAGACTATGAAAAGTTTTAATAGTGCAGATGTGTGGCAACATTTTATTTTTTTATTAAAAAGGCTGTGAAGCTTTAGGATATCCACTACATATTGAATATATATATTAAATGATTAAAGCACAGCACGAAAATATTGAACTCATTTGTTTCAACATAAAATTTTAATTTTAATTTTATACAAACCAAAACCAACAAATAAAAAAAAATCAAAAACAATAATAATAATAATAAAACAATAGAAAATCGTGGATATATATAACGAATCTACCCAACATTCGAACAATATGAAACGTTTCTTTTTTAATAATAGCAACAATAATAATAAGAACGGTAGTTGTAATGTTGATAAGAATAATAACAAAGGATTAAATCGTCAATTAGTTCGATCTTCATCACTACAACAGCCATTGCTATCAAATAATAATTTTGATGGTATTGATAGTGATACAAATAGTCAACAAATAAAATATGAATTAAGTTTAAAAACAACATCAGCAACAAGTATAAGCAAAATTTCAAATGCGCAAACGTCACCATCAAATCAGATCAGTCAATGTATTTCAACAAATGAAAAGATGATAAATGCTACATTAACAAATTATGCGAATTTGATGCAAGAACATTATTCAACATCATTACAAACATCACCGCCAACTAATGTACCAGCATCACCAACAACAAATAAACCATTACTAAGCACAGATGCAGACAATTATATTGTGTATCGTATTTGTAATGGCGGCAATAATGAATCAAATAGTCATATTGATGAAAAAACAAAAAAAGCTGATGGCCCATCAAGTATTTCAGATTCACTAGCGGCAAAACATTATGTAAATTCGCCGACGGCATCTACAGATATGTCCATGAATAATTTAAATCAACCGAAAGCACCTAATTTGAATTTTTTTGATGATATTCAATTTAAACGAAATATACCAGTTTTGACAAAATCATCTGGTCAGCAACCAATTATAGAAAATAAATCATTAAATGATCTCAATCAAATTTACCATATAAATAATAATCATGGTGTTAGCAATAATGAAACAAAGACTTTGGCTCATAATTTTAATGATGCCAGAGGCAATGCACATCCAACCTCTTCAACTAAAGTATGTTCAATACAACGGACCCCATCACTACCCAAAATTTGCCACCAAAAGAAAAGACCTGTACCAAAAAATTTGCCATCAAATATAGCATCGATTCTTGCCGCTTGTTGTATGTCAACTGAAACAACTGCCGCAACGGCTGAACATCCAGCCACTTTAAAAACATCTAATGCTGTTGTGTACACAACTATTGCATTTGATGAACCTATAAATTCAACATCAAATAAACCTTTTACAAAGCATAAAAAGGAATCAACAACAAATGACGACGAAAAATATGTGAATTTCGATTATATGTCATCTTCGTCGTTTTCATCTACATCGTCGATTAAACGAACACACGCTATTACAAATAATTGTTCACGAATGTTTTCTTTACACGATTTATTTTGTAATTGTGAATTAACATGTTGTTGTCAATGCATATCTATTGAAAATATTTCAGAATGTTTAGCATGTTTTCATACAATTTGTGGTCGGCTAAGTGATGCCCATTACTGTAAATTGGGTTCTTATGAACATGTCTATCCACCTGTGGAAATAGCAACAGTTGCAATTACGAATTCAACGAATCTAACCACAGACTCACCATCGACGGCAAGCGGAGCTGCAGCCGGTTTAAATGCATGTTCTACATCCGTTACTGGACCTGCAATAAGTGCATCTGCAACAGAAGGATCGTCATCATCATTACAAAAAAGACTGCTGCCACAAATATCGTCAGTTTATTCAAAAGATATGGTAAGTGTTTTCAATATTTTCTATTTTCGTTTGATTTTAATTACACGATAATTAGATTGTCTTAGAAATTTATTGAGAATCTTAAAGTTTTTTTTTTGCGAGATTTTGCTATTTTAAGTATTGCGCTTAACAATATACCTCACATAGTTTACTTAATCTCTCTTCAACAAGTTTTCCATGTTTTATCTTGCTAATTTTCTTTTTTACAATAAATATTCTAGCCCATCACTGACTGGACATCTTCACATGTTGTAGAATGGATGGCTGCGTTGAATTTGTATGCTTATGCAGACGTTTTTCGATCAAAAAATATTCGCGGTCCAGAATTATTACAATTGGACAGAGAGAAATTAATGGTAAGTAAATTAATTGTCCTGAAAAAAAATAATCGCATTGGTCAAATGAGAATCATGTAAAATAAGAGCCTCGCTAGTCACAATTGTAAGCTGCGGTGAAATTTTGATTTCAAATATGTTATAGTCGTATCCAGGGTGGGATTGAATTATTCAAAATTGAATAATTCAGTTGAATAATATGGGAATTATTCAAAATGATTTTTTTGACCTTGAATTTTTTCCCCTAAACCTATTAATTTTTTTTTTATTATTATTTTTTCAACACTGTAATCTTAAATCTTGCACGGCAACACTATTTTTTTTCAAACTTTTTTTTTGAATCATTGATAGCTTACTAAAATATTTTAACTTTTAACATTTTCGCATTGTTTCAATTAAAAAAAAGTAAATTTAATTCAAAAAATTGAAATAATTCAAATAATTCATGTATTAATTCAAAAAATTCAAATCATTCCGAATTTTTTGAAACTAAGTGAATTTTTCCCCACCCTGGTCGTATCACAAATACTATTATATAATAGTAATTACTATCATATCTTCGCAATTTTTGGGAGGGTTAGCCATTATCTTCAAAATTATGTTGGTAATGCTAATGTGCATAGTATTACCAACCCTTCCACAAATAACGAAGATATGATAGTAATTACTATCATATAGTATGTGTGATACCGCTTTTAAAGTGAGAATGTGAAGACGTGTAAAACTTGACAAACTTCATGTGTTAAAAAATGTTTTACACGTCATTTTAACATATTTGAAATGAAAATTCCACCGCTGATATGGCTAAAAAATCGACGAAAAGAAAGTTTTCGATTTGATGAAAGTGAATAGAAAATAATTACTGTTTTGTACATTAAAATATTGGAAGGAATAAAAAAAAAGTCTCCACTTGAAAATACATAGTACTAAATTCATTAACAGAATGAAAAATCGTTTCGCTAAATGCATCTGCATTGTCAGCGGTATAATCATACGTGCACACGGGGGGAGGGAAATTTGAGAAAAATATTACACTATGTCGATTTTGCTGAAAATACATAGTATCTTTTTTTCTAAGTTTTTGAACAGAAAATAGTATGTTTGTCAGAGAATTATCCTACCTCGATTTTGAACAACATAGTATTTTTTGTAGGTTTTGAAAAAATTACCCTACTTCGATTTCAAAATTATCCTACCTCGATTTGCATACCAGCGCGGGTTTTTCCACGGTATTTGCAGACTGAAGACCGTTTTTTTTTTACTCTCAACTTTATTTTGAGGCGGTTTTGCAATTGTCGATGATAGTTGAAGACTGAAGACCGTTTTTTTTTGCTCTCAACTTTATTTTCAGGCAGTTTTGCAATCGTCGATGGGAAGAAAATTACCCTATTTTAATTTTTCAAATCTACCCTTCCCTGAAATCAAAAGCGTGTGCATCTATGGGTACAATCCTATTTAATATTTTGTATTGATTTTTTTTTTTTTTAATTGAATTGCGATGGTTATATGGTTTGGTTATATGGTTCTAAATGGATTTCATATTATAAATGTAAATTATTTTATTTTACAGAACATGGGAATCCGTGATGAGTTTCATCAAAGTTCAATATTAATGTGTATTGAAGAATTACGATGTGGTCGTCCAATTTACGAAAATGATTATGCTTTGCTTAGCTATACAAAGTGTGTTACGGCTGCAACAACAACTACAACATTAGCAGCATCGGAAAATATAACTAGTAGTGCTAATAGTCCGATTATCATACCTCCAGCATCTTCAGCACTTGCCACCACCTCATACTCAATATCATCTGGTGCGCCCAAACAAATTCATGAAATGACACAATACAGTTTCTCACAATTAAGAAAATGTGACCAATGCCATAAATATTTACGAGGTATTATTCATCAAGGAATGTTATGTAAAAATTGTGGAATCGTGGCACATCGAACATGCGCTCGATTAGGAATCCAAAGTATGCATTGTAATTTTACTGATAGTGGCGATCAACCAAATCGCTCAATGGCAATAATACCACCAACCCATTTAACGTTTTTCGGAACTAGTTTGTGTACAATGTTTGATGTACGCGAATATGAGGCACCCGAAATATTGCAATTATGTTGTCTAGAAATTGAAAAGCAAGCTAAGCACACCGATATCGATTTGTATCGTTTATATCAAAGTAATTTAACATCAAACGAAATGGTGAACTTATTGCGAACAAAGTTAAATTTGGATTTACGTTCAGTTAGTTTTGGTGATTATTCACTACAATGTATTGTGGCTGTGATGAAAAAATTTTTACGTGAACTACCAGATCCAATTATTCCAGTACAATTTTATGATTATTTTATACAAGCATCAAGTAATTATTTTATTTTAAATTATGGTTTACAACCAATTTTTATTTTTATTACATAACATTTAATTAAACTTTTTCCTTTTTAAGAATTACCAAATGCTGAAGCGATTCCTGCTATTATGGCAACAATTGATAAACTACCCCGCCATCACAAAAGTACATTAAACTATTTAATGAAACATTTAAGTCGGATATGTTGTCTGCAATATTCTCGTAATAAACGTGAACCACCTACCATTTTAATTCAAGTTATGTGTCATATATTAATACGTCCACCTTGGGCAAAAATATCGTAAGTTTCATTAAAATTAAAAAAAAATCTCCAAACCGAAATACAAATTTTGAATATTATTATTAAACACATATTTATTTACTCAGATCTATTGTCTACAACACTGAACATCATATTCGTATAGTTGAATTAATATTAAACTATGCGGGAGAATGGACATTGAATTTACCAGTATTTGATTTACCACCAGCCCTACCACCCAGAAAATTATCGAGAGGTAAGAAAAAAATAAATAAATAAAAATTAATGAAACAGATTATCATTTTGAGGGCTGATCTGCTCCTGGGTCATTGAATTTTTCACAAAAAAATTTAAAATGAAAAGAAATAATTGATCAGTCTGAAAAAATATTCTTAAATACTTTTTTTGGCATTTGTTATTAATGTTGAATAATTTAATTAATCAATGTTAACATGATATTTATGCTTGTTGAATCATAGCTTTTTTTAAATAATGAAATAATTTTTAATTTATAATTTAAATATTAACTATTAACTATTGGTATGTGTAGCGGCAGTTGTTGTACCATCAGCTGGTGTCGTTTCTGGAACAACTGCAATGCCGACCCAATTTAGCAATACACCACATCAAACACCAAATCAACTTCAATTATCAACAGCCGAATGGTATTGGGGAAATATAACAAAGGATGAAGTTAAAGAAAAACTTCAATGTGATTGTCCAGATGGAACATTTTTAGTGCGTGATGCTTCCAGTCAAATGGGCGAATATACATTAACTTTAATTAAAGATGGCACCGAGAAATTAATAAAAATATGTCATCATAATGGATTGTATGGATTTACTGAACCATTTACATTTAAATCTGTTGTTGAATTGATTAATTATTATCGTACGGTGTCATTAAAACAGTACAATCATATTCTCGATGTCAAATTGTTGTATCCGGTGTCACGTTTAAAAGATGGTACCGGTGATGATATGGCTGATGATCAAAAAATTGACATGGATAAATTGGTACAAAAGTTTGTTGACGCTCATACAGAGTATGTCGCAAAGACACGTGAAATGGATCATTTACTTGAAGTTTATACGCGAACAGAAAATGAACGAATTTTAAAACGGCAAGCTCAAGTCGCATTTTTGGAGGCAGTAGAAATGTTTGAACAGCAATTAAAGGTCCATGAACAATTTCGACAACAGGCTCAACCCCATGAAATACGCCACGTTCTAGAGAATTATGATGTTTTACGTGGACGTTTGGATGCATTACGTGATGCTGAAAAGCAACTTGACGCTGATTTAAATAAACAAAAACAATTAGTATTATCATTGGAACGTGATATTAATTGTATTAAACCGGAAAAATTAAGTTTGTCCAAATTAAAGGATCGTTATCAATTGTAAGTGTGATAGTGTTTAGCTTAAATTTCAATGAGAACCATTAATCAATTAATAATTTTTCATGTTTAATTTAAAATAGCTTTCTGGTACGTCGTGGTGTCAAAGATTATAAAATCAAACAATTAATGGATGAAGGTTTCATTGCATGGCAAACGCAAGAGCCCGATATTGTTGACGATATTGGTGCTGCACATCATGATATTAATACATGGCTTATGTTAAATGGTGGTCGCTTAGATGCTGAGCGATTATTGGCTAATCAACCGACTGGTACATTTTTGATTCGTCGCCGTGAAGCTGGCCATTATGCATTATCTATAACTTGTAATTCAGCTACAAATCATTGCTTAATCTACGAGACCGATAAAGGTGATTTTAGACCGATCAAAAATCTTAATTATTGCTTTTAACATTGCTAATTTTTTTTTAGGCTATGGTTTTGCTTTACCATACAACATTTATGATTCATTAATGAGTCTTGTCTTGCACTATGCACAGAATTCATTAGAAGAACATAATGATGCATTAACAACAACATTAAAATATCCAGTTTATTCCGAATTTATAATGCGATATCGCCAGCAGCAGCAACAGCAACAACAACAGCAACAACAACAATTTCAAAAGAAACTACAATTGCAACAACATCAACAATTACAAAAAGACCAGGATTTGATTAGCGAAACAGGGGATGAAAATAGTTCAATAACAGAAAATACTTCATCATCCGCATCACCATTACCTGCTGTTATACCCACTGTCGACAAAGATATTATTGCTCCATCCCTATTACCGCAACCACAACCGCAACAACAACAGCAACCATCATCCCTTCCAACTAATTCAAATGTTATCGGTGTAGGTCTACAGTACCACCATCATCAACATCTTCCACCTCATCAAAATTATCACGCCCATACCCACCAATATCCCCAATACAAACAGACACAACAGCTACAATCATCAAACCAAACTACAGCAGGCACTAATGCAAGTATAATTCCCTCTCAAAATTCAACAACTTTGTAAATGATTTTTTTTTTTTTTTGGTTCTATTACCGTGATGAAAATGTTTATAAAGAAAAAAATTGTCATTTTTGTATTTTAGGCTAAAACTTTATTTTTCGTTTGATCTTAATATTAAGAATTGTTTACTTTTAATTTAATCTTTAAACATTTAAATTTAAATTAACAAAACATTATTAGAAACTTAGAAGAAAAAAAAAATAATAATTGCGAAATTACTTAACTATTTACAAATTAGAGGTAGATAGTATAAGTGGAGTAAATCGGGAAAAAACAATTACTCTACCTAATAAAAATAAAAAAAAAAAAAATAAGATCTTAATTTTATATTATTTGATTACATCTATATTTCTATTATACACATATATAAATATCTCTAAGTATATATATTATATATATTTTATTTTAAATATATTTTTAATTATGTATTTATATTATGAATTTTGTTTTTGTTTTGTTTTGTTTTGCACGTAAATTTATGTCTTGATTTAATATATTTAAATTTGAAAAAAGAAAAAAAAAACTATGTTGTGATGATTTTTGTATTTTATCAATGAAGAATATATAATTAAAAAAAAAAAGAAAAAAAAGAAAAAAAAACAAGAGTAAAAATATATTTTATAGTTTACATATATAATTATGAATCGATTAGAATCAAACTGAAGTTAAATTTTAATTTTTTTTTTTTTTTTCGGTAATTTCTGAGATATTCACGTGATAGTGAACAAAATGAGTCACTTCCGAGGACAAGTCAATATTTATAAAATTTAAAATAACTTAATATTTTAATGGCTCAGTAATTTTAGAAGTGTGATGATTACTCAAAAAAAAAAACAATTGAGTTCCAAAAATTTTTTAATATCAATTTAACTGAAATAGTTTTTAAATCAATTCATAAATATATATATATTTTTTACACGACTGATTGTTGAAATAAAAGCATGAAGAGAAGAAGAGATAAAAAAAAACAAACAAACAAAAAAAAAAAAAACAAAAAAAAAAAACAAAAAAAAAGGGAAAAAATTAGGAAATAGAAATTACGGAGAGGATTTAAAAATCAAAACAAAACGAAAACAACACACACAAAAAAGAAAACAAAATGGCTGTCTTTAGACTTTATAATTAATTATAATTATTATTATTATTTTAATTGTATGCGCTTAAGCTTTTCAATTGTTTTAATTTTATTTTTTTTATAAATTGCTTAAGCGCGTAAAAAAAAGGGAGCACACACACAGTACACTAAAACTAAAATTTTGCTCATTTTGAGTTTAATTTTTTATTATTTATTATAATCGTTGCATTAATAAATACGCAAAAGAACAAAATTATAGAACAGAAATAATTGTTGAATATTCAGAATATATTATTTTTTTATTTATTTTTTTTTTTTTTTTGTATCTTTCATTTCAATTTACGTATTATAGTTAAATTATAACACAGCCCCTAGTGAAAAAGATATTTTCACTCATGGTATGAAATTCATACCTCAAACGGGATTCCTAGGTATATTTTGGTAC